>JAFBJR010000078.1:5277684-5484463 GCA_016785285.1 Brachirus orientalis | reverse complement strand
TTTTTTTTTCCAAATAGCTCTAGCCCAAAATTTACACCAAATAATTTAACTCAACAGAGACAATAACAAAGGATTGGTGTTCAGATTTCTGACAGGGAACCCAACATGGTCTACAAAATGTACTCTGAAATCTTTTTCTGCTTGACATAGTTGTAAAGACTGAGTGACCATCTTTCTGGCCATTATCCGACCTCTCACGTCAATACAGACCTGCTCTTCAGTGGATAACTTTTGCTTTTGTCTCCATTCTGCAAAAACTAAATAAAAGTTAAGGGAATGTTGATGATGTATATAAAGCCGGGTTTTTAGCAGTTCCAGTAACATTCACACCAAAAAATTATGTCAAGTCAAAACCCCTGAGATACTCTTTTTATTATTCTGATTTGATGGATCACTCTGTTGTTGCATGATTGGCCAATTTAATTGTGCCTTAAATAAGCGTGTGTACAGGTTTCTTTAATATTATGTGCCATCAAGGCTTAGAACATGACACAACAGCAATACTGGTAACTGGCTCGAGGTTGAACTGTTTTTTTTTTGTTTGTTTGTTTTTTTTTTTACTTGATCAAGCCATGAAACCATGAAAAATGATTGAAATAACAGAAAGAGAAATTCAGAATAACACATGAGTCACTGCAAACAATTAACAAGTTCAATGCTGTGGCTGATCAGTCACTAGCACACTGTGCCCAGTCTTTTTTTATTATTATATTATTAAAGTCATAGCTTTCCTCAGAAGCCAATGCTTCACTCATGGCTGTGTTCTGCCATATGGAATGATCTGATACATGAGCTTTCCATAAAATAAACTAATTACTATTGTTTTTAGATGGTAAATGCTAACTAGGTAAGTATGTTTGGGTAACAGGCATAAGCTCTTTTGACTTTTCGAGTGTCACTGCAATGAACTGTAAATTTATTTCATAAGGCAACAACAAGCATACAGCATATAGAGAGCAAACCTGAGGGGGTTTTCATCATCATCAGACTCACTGGAAAAAAAGTCTGACTAAACCAGCACCATGTCCCGATTAAACCTCAATTTGTTCCACTAACAATACTTGAAATACTTTAATGACTTTGACTTTTAAAACTTAGAACAGATGTGCACTAAATGTGCAGTTTTTACTGCAAAATAAAACCAAATAACTTAAGATATTAAGAAACAGGGTTATAAAGAGGGTCATCTTCAGCATTAACTTTCTTGTTTGCTGATGTCAGTACAGCTAAACAAAATATGATGAATGAAATGAGAGTTTAAAGCAGGTGGCCATTTTCTTTGGGAGGGATACAGAGTAAATGTAAGCATTGTACTTCCAGTATACAGTTCTGCAACATCTGTAATAAATCTAGCCAACATTAATTTATAGTGTGCATCCCAGCAAACACTACAGTAGGAAAGCTAATAATTTAAATTGTTGTACTGTATCCAAATAAAATTAATTGACTTGTATGTGGTCCAGTGTCCAGCTGATTCCGATAATACCAAGTCACAGGTTGTTCTGGGACACATTTGCAACCAAGTGTATTAATAGTACTATTTTCTAAGGTCTGTCTGAGAATATATTGTCTATAATGTTTAATGTTTTATTAAAAAGCTTCCTTAAAGTATGTGTTTGTGCTTGGCCACTAACATTTTGTAATTATATGAAGGTTTAATTAACGTTTAAAACATGCAGTGATCGTTGCCGCTACATAAGGTAAATTTAATCCCAATAAAGAAACAAGAAAAACTGCATGCTCAATAAATGTGGTGTGATGCAGCTAAGTTTTTTTTCCCCCAATGGATGAAATACATTAAATATTATTCTAGAGCCATATGCACAGTGGAAGTAGAATTTAATAACACTCCACTTTTTAAGTTTAATTTCTTTATTTTAGAAATGCCTTTAAAATTCTAGTGTTTTATAAAACTAATAATCACCACCAGTCTGAGCAAATCTGACTTCTCACCTGAGTCTATTTTCCTTCTGTAATCTGTGCCATGATGTGTGTTTTACCTGCAGCAGGCGGAGGAGGCCGTACAGACGGAGGGCTCCCAGCAGCTCCACCTGCAGGCCAATGATTCATCTGGGAAGCAACAACCTAAAAGGTTACACGTCTCCAACATCCCTTTCCGTTTCCGAGACCCTGACCTGCGGCAAATGTTTGGGGTGAGATGACACTTGCAAAAACCCACCCACACCCTCTTTTTACCATAAACTGACACTTACTGTATATGCAGTTTTGATGTCATTCACATTAACAAATGCTAACAAAACAAGATAAATAAGCAATTTAGGAGAGAGGTAAAAGTAAATGAAAATCAAATACTAATAGTTTTTCCTGGAATTAATGAATTACTACTGTTAGACCCGGAAACACACAATTTATCAAGTCAATAATTTATTCAGTGGTCCCTCAGCCAAAGTTCTTCAGCAAACGTAAAAACCATGCTTTAACTATGAAAGTGATTATATTGTCTTTAACTGCACAACTGTATGCCATCATTCTGTCTTGCATGTTAACATGTGACTGACAGGTGTCTTTTAAATGCCAGAGGCAAGGACAATATCGTCTATTATTGTAGAGTCAGCACTTTTAAGATTGCAAGAATTGCCAGTATTACATCAATACTCAGTCATGGTATGATTTAACATTGTTAACTTAGCAAAGAGCATTATGATATAATAATGGCTCAGTCATAGTAATGTTTAATGGTCACATGTGTCTTCTACAATATTTTACAGCTCAGCCAATCATGATCAAAGAGCATAACCATTTCATCCTATTCAATTTTATAAAACATTTTAGGTATTAAATTAGGTTTTATGTATTGAACCTCGTGTACTCCAGTGGTTGGTGTTCAATTAACTACCTTAACGTTTCAAGAAAGGTTTGAAGGAATATGTCTAAATCATGTAAAATTCAATTATTGGAAATGAGTTTTAACATTTAATTTACTTTGTCCATTTAATAGGAAAAATGATTGGTGACGGTTGGGTAAATGAAAAGGTAGATGCTTCATCTTTATACTCTGAAAAACCTGATCCTGCTATGATTCATGAAGATTTTTTAAATAACACCCTTTGGTTTTGGAAACACTGTTATAAATTATACCTAGAACAATCTCATATCACATTATGCTGGTGATTGCAGTGCTATGTCTCAGTAGAACTGGAGTCTAAAAGTAAAAAGTTTCAGGGTATACTTTAAGCTGACTTTTTGAAGTTTTGAACAGTGACACTCAGTGAAGAAGGAAGGGGGAGTAATTAGTGAAGAGAGAAGTTTAAATTGATGATGGTATTACTGTCAATGTATGCAAAGTTCTTAATTCAAACATAATCTAATTGTATGGGGTTGTCATTTAATATACATTAGGCATTTGTATACATTTAAGAGTGGATGTTAGACCTAACTCATAATAGATGGTCCTGAAGTAATCGAATGGTCACAGGTAACAGATCAATAAAATGCAGGGCTGTCAGCATGAACACATTAATCACAATAATTAAGGGACATCATTAATAGGATTTTTTTTTAAATTACATGTAGTGAGAACGGGTTAGTTTGTTCATCTGCCCATGACCTCAGTACATAACCTGTAAGAAACAGAGAAGGCAACCAAACTGGAACTCTTGCAAAGTGCAAATGCTGTTTCATTAACATTTTTTAAGTCAATAATACGTTACCTCAGGCTTACTGCACTTCTTTAGATTTGAAATAAGTGAATTTAAAAGTCAAGTTCATAAAGTTATTGTTAATTTGGAAAATTTTGCCGAAAAAAGCAGAATGAGATGAGATAAGATGTGATAAAAATAACAATTAACTGAACTTCTGTAAGTAATCAAGATTAAGGGAGGAAAATCATTTTACAGCCCTAATAAAAACCCTTGGGTCACATTTACGGTACATCTGACCGTCTAAATATGCTGCAGTGGAACAGAATTTAATGCAGTAAGTGATGAAGTTATTTTTCATTTGAGGTTTTCCCTTCACCTTATACTGTATGAAAATCGTCCAACTTATATGCAGTTGTTTTACTTGTTGGTGATTTCAGAGAAATAACTTATATTATTCCCCCAGAAGAATACATCAAAGCTTCCCGGGGGAATCAGAATATATCACAGGTGATTTTTATGATACATAGTCACAAACAACAGCTGCATTTCCAGAAGCACTAAGAGGTAATCATTGTAGTGATTTTTGCAAATAATGCAACAAGAGCAGTGACAGAGTAACACTTAGCAATGAACATTACTTTACATTATTCTAACAGTTATTACAGCTTTGCTGTGTAAAGCTGTAAATTATTCACACCTTTATCTTTGTATGCCCCTAACCCAAATCCTTAAGTGGACCTTGGAGAGTTTGATAATAATGGTTCTCTTTAGCTCCGTTTGTGTGTGCAAAAGAAATGTTATATACAGTATGTCTATATATTATATAATACAGCAAATATAAATGAATTGAATTTATCTAGCACCTACTTTACAACCCACACTAACACACCAGTTCTATACATGCAAATCCTCCTAACTCACACACACACAATGGCACACCACCAGGGCAGTTTTAGGGTTTTTCCTCTAATTTGCAATGTACAAATGCAGGAGGAGCCAGGGATCAAACCACTGACCTGCAGATGACCCATTCTACCCTCTGTTCCACAGCCGGCCCGCACAGAGATAAAACATAGCAATTATGTAATTTACATAACAGCTTGTCTTGCATAGTCAGACTTATCTCTACATTGCAAGATAGGACTGCAGCCATTATGATTCTGTTATTGGAGTTTTGAGCGGTGCTACACTCGGGATGCAGAAAAAAAACAACGCGAGGTGCACATTTCTCAGAATTTCAAGCTGCCACAACCTATAAACAAAATAAAAAAAAAAGAAGAATCAAAAAGGTTCACCTTTTCCTACTTGACATGTACTTGCTTGTATTATGTCACTCCAACTTCAGTTAGTTGTCTTTATAATAGTTGAATACCAGGAAACATTATCTATTCTACCTATAGCCCCCATAGCAAATAAAAAGTTTAGATGGGATCCACTGCTGTAGTGCTTCTGAAAATTAGGGGGAAAAAGAAACGCAGTAGTTCACTGTGTTCTCAGTGGAACCTCTTATTGTTGACATGGGGCAGACAAATGGTCTCTTCATGTCTGAAAGAGGAAGGGAAAGAAAAGAGACAGAGATAGTACCATGAGAGACTTACTGACAACCGGTTCCAAAATTGCTCTAGATACACATGAAAAATTTCTCTCTCTCTCTCTCTCTCTCTCTCTCTCTCTCTCTCTCTCTCTCTCACTCACTCTGTGTGTGTATGTGTGCATGTGTGTCTGCTTAAAGGTGGGGTGGGAGATTATTTTCTGGATTATTTTTTACTGTATTACTTAAAATCCTCTTCACACCCCTATCATAACCAATTAATTAATGCATTGTCACGGAAATGAAATTTGTCAGTCACCTGTGGAGCAGACAGACCTGTAAAAACTCCATCCAATCATAATGAACAGCCCGAATCAAACTGCCATCCACTCCTCCCTCCCCCATGCACGTCCCCTTCTTCGTGCACTAATGCATGTGCATGCGCAGACAAGGAAAAGACAACGTCAGAGATCGAGTTTAGAATCGCTGCCCAAGCCTGCTACTGCTACCTTCTTGTGTGTTTAACACCTGGACTGACAACCCTGAAAAGTCACCACTGTCTTATCTTGCTCTCATCTCTTTTCACAGCATTGTGCACACATACACACTTGTCCTGTCTGTAATATTGATAGGGACACTCTGGCTTTCTCCAGATATCGGTGGAGACATTTTCCCACCGTTCATATGTAAACCTACGCCCTTGGTTATATCTCATTTTTGAGAAAAACTACATCCAAGAAAGAGGCTGAGTTGACATTAGTGCTGTGTTTGAACAGTGGTGACAAGTGAAAGCCCAGAAAGGGCTGCAAAGTGATGCCATAGTGGCCCTGTTTGTACTGGACAGGTAAGGTAACTTTATGTGTTTGGGATCTGTTGAGAGTATGCGTTGTTTTCCAGCATTATCTTGTCATTCCCCGTAAATCCATGTGATCTCAACACTCTTCGTGAACAACCCGAGTCCGTTCCTGTGCCCTGGAGGCGTGGCTTCGCAGGGCAGTCTGAGGAAAGGGGCTTTGACTTTTGAATTCAAAATAAATTTTTCCAGAATCTCCCTAACTTTAAGTGTTACTAATGATGAACTATACCTGCACACACGCACCAATGCACAGACACATGAGTGAGTATAGATTTACTAACACAAATTTGGCACTAACATTTAATATAATAGAAGGCTGGAGATTTACACCACTCTGACACTCCACCACCCGCGTCTCCATTCCTCTAATCGAGTGGAACATCTGTTCCTGCAGGCACTCTCCTCCAGGAGGAGGGTAGCGGGCCGGCCCACTGAAGTCATGGGGTCTGAAGCCTCACTATGCTTGTGGGGTCTGACAGCTTTCTGGGGACTTTAATTATGGTAATGGTTGCGTTTGTCTGAGAGTGTGTACATTATTCCTTCATATTCTATGCACCAGTATGCAATAACCATTCTTGCCATGTTCTTCAGTGCTGTGTTAATGGTCACTAACATGGGTTTCTTATTTGTCACTTTAGAGAAGCAGTGTCACACAATACTTTCTCTTCTCCTTCCTGTTAATGGTTCAGCTTTAGGGATTAATAGTTGTGGGCAGGGCAGGAGCATTGCAGCTGAGATTCCATCTGGGCTCTGCCGCCACCACAATGGGCTCCAGTGGCATTTTCCTCCGTTGACTTAAAATGGGACTTGAGAGCAACTGGCTCAATTTCCCAATACATTTCTGCAAGAGCACCACCACAATGCAAACAAAGGCAATAGCAGGGGCATTATAGCAAATGGAATTCTGTGTCATTTCAGCAAAAGCTGTAATAGAAAAGCAATATGAGAGCATTAAACAAAGCCATATAGAGAAGTTCAATCAAAGGTGATGCAGCCACAAGCTGGAGGTCTGTCTGAGAATTACACAATAATACACAGTAATACTCCCTCACACACCTCTGGAAATCAAGCTCAGGCCACAGAATTAAAGCCAGATTGTTGGGTGCAGCAGGAACAGACACACAAGGCAGAAAAAGTGCGGCGTCGGAAAGGAATAAAACTGGGTTCATTACCCAAGCTTATTTGAGTTTAATTCATAATTAGAAAAACACATTTGGAAGGAAATTACCAGGCCAGGGAAGAGGGTTTTAATGGTAGAATGATAATTGGCATTCACAGCACCACTTCACTGATTCAATTCTCCCATTCGCTAGATATGGCTGAAATCTGTAATCTAGTTCTCCACCTCAAATAATTTCCTGAGACTGAAAGCTCATACTCGTTTACCAACACATCCAGGGTTATATGAATTTTTACGCTCCCCAAACAGTGTGGAAGCAATTCCAGTCTGCCCACATGTCATTGTTTGTCTGATTTCACGGGGGGGGCTTGTCATCAAAATGTCTGTCTTTAACTATAATTATAATGATTTAAAAAAAAAAACAAAGTCTTCTGATTTTCAAGGTGAAGTCAATTAGGAAGTAAGAATATATTGAGTAGCCACCAGGGGGTGACTACTGGTTGGAAAGAAGTCTATTTGAATGGAAATAAAGGGGAAAATTAGCTTCCACTTCTCACTTGATTTATAACATAGGTTAATATTTTCCTGTGGAGTTAATGGTCTCAGTCACTACTTTAGGGTTTTCTTATTCTTCTTTACAGTTATATATACTTCTGAATGTCCAGGTGAAAAACGTCAACATGGCGCCTTGAGGCTTCAATACGGGAATTCAGAGTCTTATGGCTGACGTCATGACCTTTGCCACTTGATCCAAACCCACTCTCAGGACCCTGTGCATTTTGCCCCACACAGAGTGAAACTTCATAAGCTGATATGCAGCACTGCTGCAGTCCCATGAGCCTCAGCTGTGTTTAATTAATAAGCAAGCACTTAGTGAGCCTGCTGCAGCAGGGTCCTTACGGTCACATTCCCTATGGTAGGGGTCCAGATGAGTCATTAGACACTAAGCACACATACATGTGCACTGAGTGTGTAACACATACACATGTATGGTATACAACAGTGTGTGCGTGTTCACATGTGCATGTTTGAGGTGAGCACCAGGGGTTGGATTTTGTGCTAATGGAGTTTTAATGACACTTACTCCTGCCTAATCACCTCTTCTGGAGGCTTCTAGCATTCCAGGTAGCCCTATGTGTTCCCAGCAAGGGAATTCTTTTAATATCTCCTGTTCATGGCTACACTCTCATTTGCCTCCCCAATTATTCCATAAGGCTCCACTCTAACCAGCTCTGCCTCTGAGGAGGCAAGGTGTAATTATAATCTAAAAACCTGCTAATTTACACCTACATATCAGTGCAGCTCTGGAGCCGTTTTGCAATGAGTGGGTAGTTAGAAAACCTGAGCTTTGCCATTGTTGTGTCCCCCAGTGGTGCGAGCATGTTTGCATTGATTAAGATAATTATAATGTTTAGAATAGAGAGGAACAGCAATATAAGTTATTGTTTGTTTACCATGAATTCAACACAATGTATTGTATGTGAGAGTGGTAATTTTTGCAACGTCATCAGTTCTGACACATTATAGCTGTGGTGCCCTAACCACAGGTGTTTTTTTAATTATTATTTCATATATACATATATCATAATCTGATATATACTATCAGATTATGATATATGTTTGTGATATATATGTGTGTGTATACATGTGTGTGTATGTATATATATATACATACACACACATGTATACACACACATATATATCACAAACATATATCATAATCTGATAGTCTGAGGTGCAGTTTATTACAGCAGGGCTTTAACCTGCTTTATCAATACAATGTTTAAAAATGCACCATTTATCTGTGAGAGAAAACAGTACTAATTTGGACTAATGGAAACAATCGTCTAAGACACCCCATTGGAGACCAAACACTGGAATAGAGACAGATGGAGGGGGAAGAGAGAAGGGAGAAAAACAGCAATGCATGGAGGGAACGTGCAGCCAGTATCTTTGTTGTTGTAATTTGAATTTCAAACCAACACAGAGTTAAATACCATAGTTACTTCAGGCTAGGCCTAGTGGCATTACTGAAGTGAAGTATTCAGGGCTCATCCGAGATGGTCCTAACTATGAGCTTAATCAAAGAATAAATTTTAGTTATGCCAGATTCATTGTATTAATTTGGCATCTTCTTCTGTAGGTTTAAATGTTGTAATGTTGAAAATGCTTATTATTTGCCTCTTGGTGAAGTTGAATATTGCAACTGATTATCTCTCAGTTCACTCTTCTCCTCCAAGGGTGTTGAAGAACCAATGGTAGGCTTCAGTTGGCAACAAAACTCAAAAAATGTTTAGTTTGTCCATTGAGGGCTATTCTAAAACATGGTGGCCCAAAGTGGCAGCTTCTGCAGAACTGACCAGGCTCCTGATATACTGCAAATGTAAAAGGCTAATTCTGGGGTAATGAAAAACATTAATTTATATAATCAAATGATTGTATAAAAATAAAAATAAACAAATTTTATTTTACCTTTTTTTCTGCCAAATTAAAATTATTTCACTTAAATTGTACACACTGGACTTTTAAGTAATATGCTTAGAATTATCTGTAACTTTCCTATTTAACCTTAATTTGCAGTTTTTTGTAACGGATGACCTTAGTGTGCTCATAGTATTACAAGACAAATACAAACACACACCTCTTTGTTTCTTGTTCATCAGCTCATTGACATTGATCAAGACTATTGGATTTGTGTTAACCAGGGCTCTTTGTGTATGTGTGTGTGTACTTGTGTGCACTTCTCTGTGCCTTACCGTCAGCCTGGCTGACGGGGTAATTAGTTCTAATGAAATAACACAGTTATTGTGGACAACAATTAAAGGTACCTTTCATCCCGCTTATTAGCCTTAGTGGAGGAGCACTTTTCATTTCCCATAGTTTTTAATGATCAGATCTGAAGGACACATGCAAAAGAACAAACTACACAAAAACGTGCATGTACAGTATTTATGAAAAGAAGTTTAATATAAAGTATTTTACAATTTTTAACATTTTTTAAGAACAACAGAAGTCAGTGTTGACTAAATTGTGAATCCTATATTTCTAGTCCAGTCTTGGTTGTGGCAGCTAACTCTCTTGGTTAGGGGACCAGTTAAGCAAGTAGTCATAGGAGACACATTTAGAACGTACTCTATCCATACTACTTTGATTTCTTTTAAAGCCATGTGTGGCTGAACTTGAGTTTCAGCTCCATATTATAAGTCACCTGCATCCACACAACTAAAACGTGTACACTGGGCATGTGCATTTGGTGTAAATTACTACAGACGTATTTGTTCCCACTAAAACACAGTTCCAGAGTTTTCAACAGCTAGCAAGTGTTTTTTACCTCTCTGTTTTTTGTGGCTCTAAAACACCAGGATAGCATGGACTGCAGGTAGTCCCATGGATGTAGTCCCGTGGTTTGCTGGTTGAGGCCAACCAGAAAGTGAGAATATACTGAATGGCCATTAGAGTGCATTGCCACTGATTGAAAAGTGATTTCTGTTTGTTTGAACTCACTTTATTTATAGTATCAGAAAACATTTTCTTGAGGAGTTAATATCTCAGTGGCCAGTTTCAGCTCCTCTTCTTTGAATCCTTTGATTCCTTCTTCAATTGTACATGATGTCAGTTTTGTAATCCCATTGAAAGCCAAAATAGGCAATAAAGCACAACACATATGAGTGGGCCCTGATGGTATTGTTGAATATTGTTGCAGGTGAGGTCTGTGAATGTTCGATTGCAGTCAAACCGTGAATCTTAAGGCCAGTTGCCACTTATCAAATACACATGAGGTATATACAAAGTACAGACACACACACAAAAATGCAGCCTTCCACTGGACACAAGATAACCAGCAATCACAGGATAACCAGAGATGTATGGGCTAAACTGCGTGTTCAGCATGCTGTGGACTCGACTGGGCGAGAGACCCAGACAGTGACAGACAAAGAGGGACAAATTGAGAGAGAGGCAGGTACAGAAAGAGAGCACTGATCCACAACTGAAGCCTCAACCGCAAACACACAGTCAGAAATATACAGCAAATAAAAAACAAGCCACTAAATATAGAATGGACTCATCAATCAAAATTTCCATCCAAATCTCATTTGTCTTATTTCAAGCATTTTGTCTAAAATAACACAATGTAAAATTTGCTCTTGGATTCCCGCCACAGTTGGTGAACGGTATTGTTTGTTACAACTCTCGTAATTGACTATTTGTTGTGGTAACTTGCACATTCACTCTGTTGTAAGTTAATTTACCATCAAAAGTAAGTAATTGAAATTATATGAAAGTGGAAATCCTACATTGTGTTGCTTTGATGTTTTTCTTCTTCCTTTTCATGGCAGTTTGTCTGTCTCTGATCAAAGCGTCCAAAAAATCAGCTAAACATATAAATATGTTGAGAGACGTTCTGCAACCTCAATTTGTAACATGCATATAAACACAAATTATGTATATGGTCTGACTTGTGTTTTGCTAGTGGACCTTTATCTTCATGGCTAATTTTGATGATGTGACCTTGCTTTTGCACGGCTGCCCGCTCCATGTTTATTTATTTATTGAAATAAACTACTTGATTCAAGGTCTAGTTGTTGGACCACAAGGCTGAGCATTACCATACTGTTTGGCAAGGTTGGTTCACACAGCCAAGAGTTCATTTCAGCTGTACCACACACAGGCTCCTTCATCTTATAGTCTGACCCCAATCTGTGTATTTCATCAAGATTAATCTGACTCTTATATGAAATATTGTACAAGCACTTAAATTTGTTTTTATAATATTGAATTATTTAAATTATATTGGTATTATAGATAAGACAGAATTAAGATGATATCAGTATATACTGTATTTTTAAATATACATAAATATAAATATTATATGACATGGTGCATTTTTGCATGGATGTAATTTACAGCGGTGAAGAAGAAGAAAACTAGTTTGACAGTGTATTGTGCACTCAAGAAAAGAAAGGTTTAGGAAAAGTGCAGTAACAGCTGTGATGCCCGGATCCAGTATATAACAGCAGAAGTTTTGATGACCTTAACTTCTTACCTTGCTGCAGTGATGACATTTATTCTGAGGCTGGACTGGACAGAGCAAGGACTTCATTTTCTTAAAATCAGCCATTGGAAAATGTCCAAGTGAGCCCATGTGAGAAGACAGCAAGAAAATATCTGAAAATATCGCAGTAAACGAGTGGAAGAGTGTCCTCCCTGGGGAAAATTCTTGTTTCGGTTGTGTCTAACCCATACAAACTTAAGAAAATGCCTGAACCCAATTTTTGAAGCGTTATCTGAACATCCCAAAACATATCTACAAATAGTTATAGTGAAGTAGCATCACTTGAGTATTCCAATAAATCTGCATTTTGTTTTGCTTAGGTCTAATGTTCTTCAGTTCCTTTATCTCGACTATACATTCATCTTCATCATAAGGCTTCCTGATAAAGTGTTTATAAAAATCATGGACTTGTATCTTAATGTTTTTCAAACGTATGTGTATGACAACCACACACTCACCATCATCAAAGAGCTAGAAGACATGGTCACAAACACCAAATCCAACTCCATAATTAGCCAATTAAAGTGACGCGTTGAAATAATAAAGACCATTAACACCAAGATCAAAAGAGAACCTGTAGGTAGCAACTACACAGTTAGACTGGTGAGAGAGGGCTGTTGCAGGTAATTATTATAATGGTCTGCATTGTGAGCAGGAAAAAAATGAAAAATAAAGTAAGGGTTATTCTTTAGGAAGAGTTTGTGAAGAGTCTTCTGGAGGTGACGAGTGTTAAAAAGAATCATGAGTTTGAAGCTAGAATTGAAGGTGTGATGTTGAATGCTATCAGTGCTTATGCCCTAAAAGTTGGTTGTCAGAAGAGAAAGAGGAATTTTGAAGTGGTGGTTGAATGAAGTGGTAGAGTGTGTTCTCAGGGGAGAGAGAAGTGATTGGAGCAGACTTCACTCGGTCTGTTGGAGAAGAAAACAGTGCTGATGAGGAGGTGTTAAGTAGCTAGAGGAAGGTGAAAGGTCAGATTGTCATCAATTTTGTAAAAAAAAAAAAAAAAAAAAGGATAGATATGGCTGTGGCAAAAATTTTGGGAAGAAGGAGGAGCATTGGGTGACCTACAGTATAAGAGTGAGGGACGATGCTCACAGGTAGATTATATACTATGTGGAAGATGCGATCTGAAGAGGATAGGAAAATGCAAGGTAATTCCGAAACCCAGAAGAGGAAGCAAATGAAGATGGAGCCAAGGGTTAAGTGGCAAAAGCTGAAAAAGGAAGAATGTTGTGCAGAGTTCAGAGAAGAGTTGCAAGAGGCTCTGATACAAAGAAAGAAGATGGCAAAGAATAAGATGAAGAAAGTAGGAAAGAGTACTGGGAGTCTAGGCATACAGCAAAGAGAGGAGGCTAAGGCAAAGGGAAATGTTAATAATGAGTTGTATGAGACACTAAAGAAGGAGAGAAGGACGTGTTGGTTGCTAGACATAGAAACAGACCTGGAAAGGATGTGCAGCAGGTTAGAGTGATTAAGGACAGAGATGGAAATAAACAGAATGTTTTGAGAGGAGGGAAGGAGTACTTTCAGGAACTAATGAATGAGGAGAATGAGCAAGAGAATGGACGACAGATGGAGGGGAGATAGTGCCTTAGGAAGTGCAGAGGATTGGTAAGGAAGTAAGTGAAAGCGTGAAGAGGATGAAGAGTGGAGAGGCAGTCAGTCTAGATGATACCTGCAGAGGTATGGAGATGTGTAGGAGAGAAAGCAGTTTGAACCACATATGTGATGATTGCTTTGAGAGTGCTGATGAAGAAATAGAGAGAAGATCAGAAGAAGTTGCATTTTGTCTTTAGGGATTGAGAGAAAGCTTATGATTATGATTTTACACAAAGATAGTGGAAGCAGGGTGGAGTCGGTGGAGAGGAGTGTCAGGGGTGATTCCTGGCAGAAGGATAGCAGCAAAAGTGAAAGGAAAAGTCTACAACACATTAGTGAGGCCAGCTATGATGTATGACTTGGAGACAGTGGCACTGTCTAAAAGATTTTCGTCTGGATTGAACCAGGATGGACAGCATGTGATAATCAAGGGACAACTGAGAGAGGCAGTAAGAGAGGCAAGGTTGAGATGGTTTGATCACATGTAGAGGAGGGAGAGTGAGTATAACGGACAAAGGATGTTGAAGATGGAGCTGCCAGGCGGGAGGGAAAGATGAAGACCACAGAAAATGGATGTTATAAAGGAGGAGAGAAGGACAGTTCTAGTAAGAGAAGAGGACACAAGGGATAGGGAAAGATGGAGGCAGACAATCTGCTGTGGCGACCCCTAAAGGAAGAAGCTGAAAGAAGCAGGAAAGATTTATCAAGGATATATCCTATATCCAATACCCCTTAACCCCTACCTCATACACCCCATTTCCTGTTCTAAATGAGAGGTATTTTGCCTCCACTAGAAATATTCCATGTCTGTCCCTTTCTCTCTGTGAAGAGGGAGAGGATTAGCAAGATGATGGGCATCATTAAGATCAGCGGTGCATGCTGAGGCATTGCACCACTACAGTGTCTGCATCCACCATCGTAATGTTCATTAACACTGCGTAGCCCTAGTGCCCAGTATGCACACACGCACACACACTCACACACATGCACATCTTTATTACCACAACAGAGCAAACACAGCATTAAACAGCATTAAGCGTAAATGGATATTTTATTAATCTCATTGTCGGGTGAAGAGGAGTTTGTTAATTTGGAGCATTGACTGCTTGACCTTTTTCGTAGTGAGGTGGAGGTTGTTTCCATTGTGAAGCTGTGTATTGCTTTTAAGGCCAGGATTACTGAAGGTTTTTTTTTTAAATTATTATTATTCCAGAGTAGGAGATAACAGTGCAGGTACCATGTTCTAATTATTGCCTTCCTCTCTCTTCCACCCCCACCCCCACCCTTATCCCCTGCCCTCATTTTTCCTCCCTGTCCTCTGCAGCAATTTGGCAAGATTTTAGACGTGGAGATTATTTTTAACGAGCGAGGCTCCAAGGTAAGTGTACCATAACCATACATTCATGAACACTCTCTCAAACACACATTTTCTAGCTGACTGTATTTGTCCTCAGGCCTTCAATTCCCTTGTAGTCCTCCACTCCCCTCACTGTCTTCATAGCTCCCTTCCCCTCTGTCTAATAGTAATTATGGACCTATCAGTGACACTTGCCTCCAGGCAGCTTTTACACCTGACCGAACTGTCATATATTGTGACATACAGTGAATCGCTCCCACTTATCTTAACGCTGACATTGGGATTCACACAATCTGCAAACACACACACTGTCTTGCCTGGTTATAATGCTAAAAAGTAAGCATACAATATGCTTATGTACTCTATCCAATTTAAACTAGTTTAAATTAAACACAACTGCATCATTTTAAAATTTACCTGCACATTTACTGTTCTGCAGCCAATCAATGTTGTTGTTTGTTTTTTAGCCCCTAGTAGTAAAGTTTCTATTTAAACCGGAGATTTACTCATCACAGAATGGACAACAGGTTGCAGGTTTTTTTCTGTTTTTATGGATGGACACATATTTCCTGGCAACTAATCACTTACCAGCTAAAACATTTCTTAAATCTATTTGCTGCAACCATGTTTAATACATAACTGAAAGTTTGACTAACAGCATACAGACATTGTCATATAGATTCACAAAAAGTCAGTAATTATTATTTTTGTTTTTTGTTTTTGTTTTTGGTGGAAGAGCACCATATGTTTCAGCAGACAGCAAGTGTGCCCCCTTCAGACTTCATGAACAGGATGTTTAGAATTTAACAGTTCTGCAGACTGTTTTACTGTCAGGTAATCTCTGGTGATATTGGGCAAAAATAAAAAAAACCCAGAAAAGGGCTGTAGTGCTGCAGGCAAATAAAGGAGATTCAATTATGCTTATTTCAAAAGTCAGATAATGAATTTACTCAATGATTCTCACTTACTTCTTCCCAATCAATAGTCTAAATAAAGTAGAGCAAGACATAATGAATGTGATGTTTCCACCATTCCACACAAGACACAAGTGTGACATGTTTTTAACACGTGTCACTTTTGTTTTATAATATGATGACGATGACAATAGTCTAAAACCACAAAATTAGTCTGCACCTATAGCACACGTGGAGATACATATTAAAATGTGCTCTGCACCACTTTTATCAGAACAAATGAGAAAATATGTTTTGGAGGAATGTTGTTCACCCACACACTTGAATGAACAACCTTGTTCATGTAAGTGTGTGCACTGAAGCTCTTCTGGAGGCTTACTCTACATAACAACAGCTTGCAAAGACACCTCATGACAGTTTTTCATTTTGATTTATCACCATCTATATATGCTAATAATTTTCATCTTAATGGCTTACAGTAGGTAAGCATGCCAGACACTGAGAAGTAGCAGCAAAGCGGTTTGTGGTTGCATTGGGAAAGACATAAATCATCATGGTTGTGAGCTTCATGGGATGACCAGCTTTTGATTAAGCATGATTAGGGAAACACAGTGAGATCCAGTAACATGTGATCACTGGAGACATGTGAAGACACATTCTAATGTCAGGTGCAGACATATGGTAATGCCTGTAAATGAATAGGGCCCTACCTTGTACACTGGAATCATGAATTGAATAAAACCTTATACACAGCAGTAGAAGCAGTCAAGTTCAGAACTTTATTCATCCCCAATGGGAAACTTCTCTTGCCACCTAGATCATGCAGTAAATAACAACACTGCATACAAAAAAATGCATATTTTTGATATACAGAAATATGCAAAATTAGAGATTGACTGATACAGATTTTTCTATACTGAAGGCAGATTTTCTCTTTTGATATGTTAGTCCAGTTTTCTTAGTAATTTTTGAAAAAAAAAATAAAGTAGTGAATTGCTCTACATATATGCAAAATCCATTCAAACTAATAAAACTAAAGTAATATAAATAAGCTATGAATGTGACACCAGAAATCCACAGATCTAAGTGGCTCTGACATGGCTCTTTACAAGTTCATAAAGTGAGAATTCCTGCTTTAAGTTAATCTTTAATGTAACATTTAACAGCCCTTTGCCAAGACAGTGATCACTAATAGCAGAGTGGGAAATTTTTACAGCTCATACTCTCTGCCTACTTTAAGCTCATTGATGTAGACAGAGCAGGCTGTGTACTTTAAGGTTTGCAGGCATGTTTTACCCTCATATGGTCTCTGTGAGTGAGCTGTGTCTCCAGGCCTGAGATGCAGACAGGGGTGTCATGAGCGAGCTGTGTCCTGGGGCACAGAGAGTCAGGGCTGGCTGATCCCATGGAGATTGTAATTGTGTGACACTTATGTGCTCTCCCACAGGTCCTCGCTCACCACCAGAGAAACTGTACCTTACAGCAAACACATACACCCAAACATATGCGCATCCTAAATGCATTGTGTGTGCAGAGGCTTACATTTCATCTACTAATGCATACTTACTGTAGGTCCAGTTGTTTCTGAAACTGCATGTGCAGCAGAGTCTGCTACAAGGAAGTGAGGACAGAAAAGCACACACATACAACCGCACACTGTGATAAAGTTGTAATTTAAAATGTCTAATGTAATCACACTATACATATACAGTGTATACACTTCTTTCCTCCTTTTTTGTTTATATTATTTTTCACTGTTTTACAAAATACAGAAAAGAAAACAACTAAGTACCCACTAGTATTATGTTGATTAACAGAAAAACATGAGGTCACCATCTGAAACTTTCACATTGTCTAAACACTTGGCAGGAGAGAACATTGTTCCCTCTGCCAAGATAAAATGTACACAAAATGGACTGCAACAGCACAAATTATAACACTAAACAGTAAGCCAATGCAGCAAAAAGGAAACAAAAAAAAACACACAACAGAAATATGTTGATTATATGCTGTAATCTTGTCTCATCAAGCACTGTCAAAGATAGCTGTCATGTTTTCTGAAAATACCTTCTGTGATTTACATTTGTGGTCATGAACTTGCTCTGACCTGACAATATTATGATGGTATTTTAGAGTTAAATTGAGATTTCCAATTTAGTAAATATTATTTCTCAGCTGCAACTATGCCAATTTGTGGAGTCTGTTTTTGAGAGGATGTTGTGTGAATATCAGTGTTCAGATATTCATGAGAACCATGTAAATATATCACACCAGTACTGTATGTGTGTATGTGTATGTATAATGGATGATCTTGTCTGTGGTTTTGATGTCTTGTTCCCAGCTTTCTTCACTGTATAATTCCAGCTCTGTTTCTCATGTTTGTCTAACAGCCTGATGTCTCTCTGGCCTCAGCTTCTAGAGCTAGACCTTCTCCTGACCTGCAGCTCTCTCATCTGTGCTTTGTGTCTTTTTCTTCTCTTTTTCTTTTCCCGTTTCTTTCATCATTTAATTTCTGGACCTCTTTCCCTTTTTTGTTACTTAATTTTCAACCCCACCTCCTGGCCACTGCAGGGCTTTGGGTTTGTAACATTTGAAACAAGTGCAGATGCTGATCGTGCACGGGAGAAACTAAATGGTACAATCGTAGAAGGACGGAAAATAGAGGTGCCTTCCTTTTCCTGTCTCCCCTTACTTCCCGTACCCCTCTTCTCCCATTCCCCACCTCCTCTCTGTGACTCTCTCTTTTCTTCCTCTGCCTGCCTGACGTTTTCTGCAGTGCTCCCTCCCTTCTCTCTCTCTTCCTACATCCATTTCTTCTCTCCCACCTGCCTGCTGCACCTTGAACACTGCATGCCGAACCCTGATCCGTAAGTGTGTGTGACAAAGAGAAACACAGATCTATTCAGTGATATGTGAGTGTGTTGCAGTGCAAAATGTCCAATTCTGCTTTGATTTTGATGGGTTTTGTTATGTGTGTTTGTTTCCGTGTGCAGTGCTATGGTTTTTTTATTTGAGCTTATCATCCCTTAATCATCCCTATCAATCAGTGCAGACTTCAAAAAAGCCCTCAAATCAAAGAGGTGAATGTCATATTTTGATATCCTTATTCATTTTCATTGTGAATACATCCAAAGTCCTTTAATACAGGCTGAGATTCATATTTTTTTCCTTTTTAAAGCAAAATGAAGTGTGTCTCATCCTCCCTTTTGATTTTTAATAATTAACTCACACTTTCTCAATGTTGATAGCTTTGACTTAAATAAAACCATTAAAAAGCTGAATGAGGTTTTAGTCACTATGAACAGATTTCTTTTGTGAAAAAACAATGAAAAAATTGACATATTGATATTTTATAGAGGGAGCAAATATGCTAAAATTAACATTGTTTCCTCATTATCATTATTAAATAAAGGCTGTATCGAGGGCATGGAATAAATGACCGGTGTTGTTTTTTGAGTTGGAGGACTTGGTCCTTGACTTTTCTGTTTTTGTGCATCATGTTTGATTTGCTGCATGTAACCTCAGTTGCAGAAATAAATACATCCCAGCATGGCATGGAGAATGTTTAAGATATGGCTTTTCTCAGACTATGCACTTTTTGCTTGCGTGTGCATGCATGTGTGTACCCCCCTCACATTAATCTCTGTCTGTCCGCTGACAGGTCAACAATGCCACAGCCAGAGTAATGACCAACAAAAAGGTGGCAAACCCTTACACAAACGGTGAGACTTCAAATTTACTTTCATCTCTTTAAATATCTTGTAATTGCTGCTTTCCTTTCATTTATCTCACAGATATTGATTCTTGTCCTCATCATTTCTTTCTCCTACTGTACCCCACAACTGTTAATGTACTCAAGCAAGAGCTTGTGACACAGAATAGAGCAGATATTACACAGACCTGGAGTTTGACTTGGACTGGAATGGAATGGAATCAGACCAAAAAACTGATGATGAGATTTTTTTTAGTTTTTTGTGAAATGTATAGTAATGGCACACAATATTAAAATATTGCTTTATTAATGCTGTTGTATTTCTGTATTAATGTTGTAACATTAAGTGAGTGGAAACACAGGTACATGTCTTCACAGCCTACAGTTATAAAGACTCGGGCTCTGAATATTCTTTGGCGACTCAAACACTGGAGGCTCGAGACTCGACTTGGACTTGAGATTTATTAACTGGACTACAACCACTGGTCCCCACTCTCTAGTTTTCTCCCCCATCATTTCCACTGGCAGTATCAGACCTGGCTTCATTACAGAGCAGCAGATCTTATGGCTGCATTTATGAGAAGAAGTAAATCATTATGATCCAATTCTAGCTATTGGCCTCACACTGTGAATGGAAAAGAAACCAAAAGCTGTAAATGTAAGGCAGGCAGCAGATTTTGTCTTCACACACAAAAGAGTTTTCACATCTGATTAATGAAATCAATATTTGTCAAAGAGGCAGTCGATTTGGTTTGAAATACCAGGCAAATAGCAAAGTGAAATTTTTTCTTTCTTGCGTAAAGGGAAAAGGGCATCACAGAAATAGGATGATTGGAGATGGAGGAGAGGATTCTGAGAAGGACGAGGACAATTTGGTACATGAGTGAAAGAGTGAATGGGTGAATAAAAAGAGCCAACAGACATTTGTAAAGAGTGAGAGAAGGCCCTTTAGGCTGTTTTTACAGACACTCATTCATGTGGATGGAATGGAAGAGTGATGGAGGAAGAGAGGGAGAGAATGATGAGGACTGTGAAAACTAAAAGAATGGGAGGGAAGGAGATGGGATGGCGAACATAGGAGGGAATTAAATGGCCAAACACACATACCCAGACACACATATACACACATACACATGTGCAATTCCTGTTTGAAGGCACAGAGACATAGAATAAACCCTGAAGGGTTTTCCATTCGTCACTGTCATCAGGCACCAAATGTACACACACACACACACACACATACTTCTGTATGTAGGATGAACAACAAAAAATCAAAAAGGAGGGGTAATGTCCACGGTTAATCCAGATTTGTGAAAGTGTGTTTAAACAATGTGAAACAAATATAAAAGTGACACTTTCAATTTCATCACCTTGGTGAAACTAATTTAAGATGGACATTATGAAGTCTTATGGGATGGATAAATATGGAAGCTGGTATAATGATGCACAGGTTTATGGACAAATGCTAATACCCTCCTTATTTGTGTGTGTTTCCTGTGCAGGATGGAAGCTGAATCCAGTGGTTGGAGCTGTCTATGGCCCTGAATTTTATGCAGGTAAAGAAAAACATAAAAAAAGAGAAAAACATCAAAGATAAATGCTTTTGAAAAACATAACAAATATGCTGGCCCATTGTTAAAGTCAAACATTATTATTTATATTTGCTTATTTATATTTTTACGTCCATGTGATGTGTGAAGGAATTTGTGAGCATCCATTTTGTGCATTGGATCAACCCTGAACCAGATTACTTACAGTATATAGATGTATCTCTTTGTGCACACTTCAAAGGCTGTTTTAATGTATAAAACATGTATAGCATACATAAAAACACGTTATATTAATAATACCCGATTTGGGAAGAAAATATATTTCAAAGTCAAGGCACTCTACATTTTCCAAAAATCATTTTCCAAAAATGTTGTATGTGTTTGCATGATAATCATACCTGTATATATATGTGTGTGGTTGTGTGTATGTATGTATGTATGTATGTATGTGTGTAAGACATGTACAGCAGATATTTATAGCTCATCCTTGAAGGTACATATAAAACAAAAACTTATTTCCAACAGCACATACAGTACAAATACTGTATAACGCCACTGTTACCCTTGCTAGTTTAACATTAGTCTACATTTTTATTGCACTCGTTCTCTACTCTCCTAAACTGAAATTCAATTTACATACTTAAAAAGTAATAATCCAGCCATTTTACCAGAATACTGTAAGCGTCTCTCTGGCTCATTAACCTCCTCAACCATTCCTGACCTACTATATTTGTTCAAACCCAAAGAGCAGTAGCACATTTATAGGGATACCAGTTCACTGTCTGTTACAGCTAGGATATCGTTCTACTCTTTCTATTCTACCTTCTTCCTTATTACCTGTTTTCTTTCTTCACAACATATTTAATTATGAGCCTGGTTCTTTTGATTGTGGGAGTATGTCTGTAGTTCAGCTCAGAAATGTTGTTTTTGTGCCTTTTATTTAGAGTCAGACTCCTTCACAGTAATGATTTTCACTGAATCTGGTTTTATGTACCTTTTTTCACATAATTTACATAAAATATATCCAGCAATAGTATTCAATATTTATGTGTTTTGTCCTCATTCCATATCGCTTCATTCACTGTAGGTCAGAGCTTACATTTTGGTGCTTGTGAAATGATGGACAATTACAAAAGCAAAACAAGGAATGTTTTTTTTTTACATTTGATGCATTTAAAAAAAAAACTCATATCAAAGGTTACATTTACTAAGGAAATACTTAATACTACTGTATTGTGCTCAGGTTGAGTCCACTCACCTTCCAATCACAAGTTTCCTTTGGCAAGACACTGGTCCTTAATGGGTAAAAGGAGAAGTGAGTGGAAATATTAAAAAACACACACTCACAGCAGAAGACATGATGGTCTCAAATGAACCACTAAAGTTTGCCAAGTCTAAACGACACCATATGCCTCCTTTTTTCCCAGAAGGAGGGAGAGATGAGGTAGAAGGAGGGTGAAAGGGAAATCAACCATGCCTGTTTTCAGATTTTTCCTTTTGTTCATACTTTCTTCTCGTTATACGAATATTTCTTGTGACTTAGGTCTACTGGCATTCATTGATCATACAGTCTGCATTCCAACCTCCACTTTATATATGCTGCAATTATTCCACATGTGCCTAATTCTCTCCCTTCTCTCATCTTTCACCTCCATCCTATTAAAAAAAAAAAGATGAAAAATTCTCACCTGTAAGCAAAAGTGCATGGGATTAAGATTCCTTCTGGAATAATTATGACTACATTTAATCTATTTTGGAGAGGAAGTAAAGCAGGATATAAAGCGAAATATAAGGGCAATTAATCACCTTTTATCAGATAGCTTTTCCCAGCACCCATCAGCTGAATCGGCCTCTATAAATCCTGGCCAGCTGACAGCACACTCCATCTCCATTGCTGGGCTCAGCTACAAGTTTATTGTGTGCAAATCCCATTCAGAGGAGTGACGGATGACCTCAACATCCGTCATGGGTGTGTATGTATGACCTCCACAGGCATATACGCCCCCATGCTCACAAACTCATGAATGTTGTACATCTATGCTTCCACTCTTGCATGGAGGTATACATGTACAGCATTCCTACATTCATGCTCTGTTACATTTGTGCCTATGTGTGCACCCAAACAACCCTCTTAGTTACATACAGTACACTTTTGTCATACACTTTATCACTGTATCAAAGAGACATTATATTATCACTGTACTATACATTCTAATACAAGGAACTGGTATCCAGTGATCAAATGAAAATGAAAAAATAAATAAATAAAAAAGAACAGGAAAACCATATTAAGTGCATCTTTCTTTGTGTTTCCATACATATAAACATTGTATATGGCATTGTTACCCTTCCCTTACTAAGTGTTTGCCCAGTTTTTCTAATAAAAGCAGTGAAAACTTTTAACGCACAATTCAAGGTTAAACTTGCCACTGCAAATAGAAAACATTTAATCTATATTGCTTGACCTATCAAGCATGCATAAATGCGACAGACTCATATGGTGACATGGGGCCCTGGATCAGCCCATGATTCACTCAACTTAACAAACAGCACGGCTGGGAACAAGGCTAAAAGCTGGCAGGGTGCGCGATGCGTGAATTAACGGCAAGTAATTAATTGTTAAGTAAAATTAATTTAAATGTAACTGTGAAACCAGCAGGGCCATGTATGCCTTTAAATATCATTACTTTAACATCACTGATATACAGTATTACTGAATTATTACATTGTCTTCTAATCTTCTGCATAACTCTAATTCTTCTTCTAACCTCACCCTCCACCACTGTCTGATGGTTTTTCACATTAAAGAGTCACTTTCATTTGTTTGAATATGGAAATAAAAATTAAATTAAAATGAATAACATGTTCATGTTGACATTAAATTAATGAGAGGAGATTAACTTCCAGATTAGATTAGATTCCACTAGTCGTTTTCTATTGCATAGAAGGTCCAGGCTTAAACCCCCGAATACATTTTTTTTAAACTGGATTAATATCAATTTAAAGTGACAAAGGTGAAATTATCAAAACACAAAGATGTCTATAATTAAAATATTAGAACATGCCAAATTTGAAAAAAAGACCCTGTCTGAAGAAGTCTTCCTCTAATGCTTTTTATCAGTGTTTGCATAATAGCCTTGTCCCACGCAATGCCTGCTTGTGTGTGTGTGTGTGTGTGAGTCTGTGTCACATACTGTATGTGCACGTGTGTTTGGGTGACTGTGTAAAATAGACTGCATAAGCTTGAAGGACAATGAGGGAAATGTAATACTGATTGATTGACTATGCCCTCGACTGGGTATATGCAAAGCAGTGTGCGTGTGTGTTCGTCTTCCTGTCATGGGAGTTAGTGTATGAAGAGCTTGGCAGAGCAAAATTTCAGAACTGAACAAATAGAATTAAAATGCAAAATTCAGGCAGGAATGCAAGTGGCTAGGTGCTTTTTAACATATGCTATAGAATTTCAACTGTTCAACTGACAGCATTAGATCAACTCTGTCCTATTGCTGCCCCATAATTAGAGACAGTCATTGTCACTGTCAGCTGTTAAAAGGGGAAGCAGTGAATGAAGAGGTTTTCTGTACATACGTTGTTTTACTTTTGTTTTACATTACTTAACAACTGAAGTAATAAAAAAAAGAACACAACTTTTTCTTTAGCACTGACTTCAACAATATTATAGACAAAGCAGGACATGGCAGAGCTTTGTAAACTTGATTTGTAAAAAAATCCAATCATTTAAAATTATTTAAAAAAATATATATATTTTCTCGAAATAAAGAATGTTTATAAAACAAGTAACACAAACAACAAATGTATGTAATTATGCTACATTTCATTTAATGTTGCTTGCAGGTTTTATGATTTTGTTTTCAAGCAACTAGTTAGGTACACCATTAAAAATACATTTGTTCTCTCTTCACCCAACATCATCACAACTAGTTCTCAGACACCCCCTATACATTCCAGATAAGGTTTGTGTATATGTGTGTATGCATTCTTACAGTGTACACTATATTCTGCTTACTGTATGTGTGCGTGCATGAGTGTGCATGTGTGTGCGCACATCATTGGATGTTGTTTGTTTATTTTATGGGCCCACTGAATGTCAGGAAAAGCCTCAGCCATGATTTAAGGGTTATTCTGCTGTAGTGTGTACAAGTCACAGCTCATTATCAGATATCATTTTTAAAGTACATCACCCCAGCCACAACATGCACATATGCATGTCTTCATATATATATATATATATATATATACACACACACACAGTGCACTTATTGGAAACAGAGAGGGTGGTTCAGAATATTTTTCCACCGGACTATGTTGACTTTGTGGCATATTAATGTTATTGTGTAACTGCATGGTTATAGGTGAGCCAGAGACTGAGAGAAGACAAAGAGTGAAAGAGAGAGAGAGATGGCGAACTCTAAACCATTGAAGTGAAGTATACAGTGCTGCTGCTGTATACACACAAATGCTCCCTCACTCAAGTCTTATAGTATTGCTTGAAAGAGCCTGTTTTCAGATAAAGGATGCAGCATACAAATAATTCTCTTCCTGAAGACCAAACAGAGCGAGAATAATATTCAATTCAATTCAATTTTATTTGTATAGCGCCAAATCACCACATACATTATCTCAAGGCACTGTACATGGTAAAGCCAAAACCTTTACAATATTACAGAGAGAAAAGAAACCCAACAGTTCACATAATGAGCAAACACTAGGCATCAGTGAAGAGAAAAAACTCCCTTTTAACAGGAAGAAATCTCTGACAGAACCAGACTGTCAACAACAACAAAAAATACCACAAGTGACTTTTCACTTTAGCTTTATATTAAGGAAAAAAGGTGTTTCAATCAATGCCTGTTCATTAACGGAACTCTTTTCCTGAATGTATGCTCAAGATACATTTTGTCTTAATATGGTAGAAAATTAATGTCAAAGGCAACAATAAAAAGGACAATTTTAAATGAATAAGTACATAGCAAGCAAACAGAAACTTTATTTTTAGTCTCTGGAATGTGTTATTTATGGTATGACCCTCACGTGTGTTTATATGTGTATGCATGAAGGATGGCCACAGGCTGAATCTGCCATTCCAAACAATACAGGCCATCTGCTTTGAGTCACTGGTGCCAAACACTGAGCCAAACCTCTCCACGGTCCTCAGTGTCTCTCTCACTGACTCTGCCAGCTGCACTCCCTCCCTCTGTGTTTTAACTCACTAGCATTCCCTCCCTCTTTTTTTATATTCACGTTTATCCTGTCAATGTTTGGATTCTTCTCAGAAGTCACTGTACTAGAATTCAGGCAGATTTCCTCTTAAATCAATCGGCTTGATTTCTATTAAGTAATGTAATGTATTTTTCATCATGTCAAAATAATCTTTTGTTTCTATAAAAAAAAACTGAAAAAATCTGCACAGATGTGTGGTGTACATGACTGAAATTCTCTGAAATGATGAACTCGATGAGCATCAGTTGTCCTTACCAGAATATATGACTTTATTATAATATATGTAGATCTGTGTGGAGAAGATTCCTGGTACAGCGCACATGTACACAGACTAATCAAGAACTCTGAAGTACAATAGCAGTGTTTGACTTTATACCATTGGGAGAAAAAGGTCGAAATCAACATGGATGGATGAGTGGTTCTTCTTGTTCCAAAGCTGGATTAGATAGTTCCTCATAACTGTAAACATAAAACATTCCGAATCTAGAAAATTATTCATAATATAACTTATTCACAATATCACAGATATTTAAATATACATTAAGTCTAAAAAAACAGAAGCCTTGAAGCAACTTTATTTTTAAATGAAATTCATCCAACGCATTAAAACACCACTGTCTTCTGCAACAGAAAATATGCTTTGTCAATATTTATGTAATTACCTTTTATAATGAGGAAATGTGCTACAGTAAGAGTCAGTGAGTTGATTAAAATAAGTATGTTTCCTGACATTCACGGACAATTGATTGGATTATTATGCAAAATAAGTACTTTTCCCCCCCAAAAGAGTTTTACACAACATTCCTACTTGCATTTTAGTGCCTCAATAACCAACCAAGACAACCTAAAGCTACAACCTAGGAGGGTTACAGATTCAGTGAAAATGCAGACTCATCATTCAGCAACAAGGAGGATAGGGTGATGAAAGTTTCATATATTTTCATATAAGGAGTCCTCGTGCAGATGCTGATCAATGAAGTCAGAAGGATTGACAACATAATGACATAATCTTTTTTAAAGGTTTTTCTGTCAGCAAAAAACAGTACCTGCAAACAAATCCTTTTAAAGTGCTTCATAAAGAAAAATATGAAATAATAATGTTATAATAACAAAATAACAGTGTGCGTATGTGTGTGTGTGTCTCAGTGACAGGCTTTCCATACCCCAGTACAGGAGCAGCCATGGCCTATAGAGGGGCCCATTTGAGAGGGAGGGGTCGGGCCGTCTACAACACGTTCCGTGCTGCACCTCCTCCTCCACCTATTCCTGCCTACGGAGCGTGAGTGCCGGCTGACAACACACAACATGCACACATCCAACTGACACAAACACACATAATCAAATAAACACTGTATGACAGGTCTCCACAAGTGAAAACACACGACTGCACAAATCTAATTTACAGTATTACTCAAACACAGAGGCTAACGCACACACAAACATCTACACACACACACATGCAGTTATAGAAGAATAGTGAGTGGAAAACAAAAACGCTGCCTTCTAATAGAGCAGAAAATTGCTCTTTGATTCCAGAATGGCCAAATTTGTCTCTATTTTTTTCTGAAGTGTCATTCTTTATTCGGCTGTGAATGGACTGCTACGACCTGCCCTGCACACTCCAGCGAGTCTGCTCCAGAGAGAGACAGAAAGAGAGAGAGAGAGAGAGAATGAATGAATGAATGAATGACTGAAAGGGTTTTTTGGTTGTAAGAAACAATGAGGAGAGAAAAGCAAATGGAGGGACAGAGGCAGAGAAAAATAATTTGTGACTGTGTCATTTACCGTATGGTTGTAATCGAAATTAATTTCTCTTTCAGCTTACTCAATTTGAAATAAAAAAAAGAGAATCACTTTATCATTTAATTTTGACTTAATGCAAAGAAAAAGATTGAGTGTCTGATATGCTCTGTCAACAGTGTCGTGTACCAGGATGGTTTTTACGGGGCAGAAATATATGTAAGTAAAAATCCAAATATATTTTTTAATTTATTTTTATATGAGGTTATCCAACAAAGTAATGTTTTAAAACATAGTTTGGGGATTTGACTCTACTGCTTTGCACACAGTCAGTTGTTTGTACCTTAATTTTAGTGCTGAAATTGTGTTCCAATCCCTGTCTCTTCTCAGGGAGGTTATGCAGCTTACAGATATGCCCAGCCAGCTGGTACTGCTGCAGCTGCATACAGTGACAGGTACGTTAGCCTCCAACTCAGTGACGGTTTCATCAGTAACTAATTATGTTTTTAGTTGTAGTCATTATTTCTCAAAACACAGTGCATCTTCCTGATTTTAAAAGTTGCACAGACATATTGATGTACGGTCTTTTCATTTTTAAAAGGTCCCTTTCAAGTCACTAGAAGCTGTGACGTCTTCACTGAATGTGATCACATCAGATAACATGGCTCATGGAGTTGGACATTTTTGCAGTTGATACATAAGCTTAATTTAATTTATTTTTTAAATGAAATCAGATAGACAATACTGTGTCTATATGGAATTCCTGTTTTAAACAGAGACAATAGTCAGGTTTTAGACACATTTGGATCTGATCCTCTAAAATTTACTTCTAGGAGGTGATCTTGTCTTAATTAACAGAGCCAGCTAAGCCAGCTGTGTGATACCAGAAAACTTGAGTGATGTCCAGTGCATAAATTGATTGACCCTCGCTTTTTTTCGCAAGCAAAACTTTCACATGGCATCTACCCGTGAGAAGCATAGCATGTGGGAGAGTGGGCCAACACCACAACTGTGACTTGCTTAAGCAGTCCACAGACCAACCTGCTTTTGTTTTAGCAGATGTTAATGATCACATAATGGCTTTGTTCAGTTCTTGTAAGTCGGGATGGCATGACAATAAAAAAAAAAGAGGACACTAAATGGAACTCACCCATCATTATTTGATTATTTAAACCTGTGATTTTCCTACTGTAATCTCTCAAAGTGGCTGCTGTGCAAGTTCTACATGCTGTAAGCTCACAGAAATTGAATATACAACCCATATGTATGTTTGAACAAATGTATAATTGATTTATACATTGATTTGGTTTTTATAGCATTAAAATACGCCTTCAGTATATACTTTATGCAAGGGCCTTGCTGTACAGAGGTGGCCATCTTGTTCATGTTCACATTTCTACAGCAGCCTGAATGGACAAACCTGCCAGAGCATGTGTTTTGTGTTGTAAGCTGAAATTTACTATGCAAAAAAGAAGAACTAGATCCTTTCTGATGCTCAAAGGCCACTGTAGTTCACTGATGCAGAAAGGGAGGGGTGAGTGGACAAGTCCTCTCCATTTGCAACACTCTGCAGTCTCACTAATAGATGTCACTAATTCTTACACACTGGAATTTTAAACCAAATGAGTAGCCTCACCGGGCCACACGGTTGGTGTAGTGGTTAGCAGTCTTGCCTTTGCTGCAAAAGCTCCCGGGTTTGCACAGTCCAAAAACTTGCAGATCTGGGGATTAGACCAATTGGACACTCTAAATTGTCCATAGGTGTGAATGTGAGAGTGAATGGTTGTCTGTCTCTATGTGGCCCTGTGATGGACTGGCAACCTGTCCAGGGTATACCCTGCCTCTCGCCCTATGTCAGTTGGTGTTAGGCACCAGCGCCTCCCGCGACCCTCAGTGGAGATTAAAGTGGTAGAAAATGAGTGAGTGAGAGTCACCTTACAGTCTGTCAGCTGGTGCACAATCAAAGTAGGCTGTGTGCTGCCTAATTGACCCATAATGTGACCACTCCACTGAGGTTCCTCACTTGGCCGACATATACAACCTGACAATCTTTACAGAGGCTCACCTGGACGGATGATGAGCAGAACTGAAAACATTATAGATTGCTGCCATCTATCTGCACCAGTGAACCTACATGTGTACACACAACAAAAGCCAACACAGGCAGGGGAGAGCAGTGTGGTCCACTGCATTTTTCAATTGTCACTTCCCTTGGAGCACCTTGTCATCCTCTCACCTCTAATCCATAAACCTTAAAGGGGTCTTGTGCTCTACCTTATCATCCTCACCCCAGCCCCTGCCCCTGCCTGTTCCTCTGCTCTGGGCTCTGCTCTGCACAGTACTGCTGCTCTTCTCCCGGTGCAGCTGCCCCCAGCTCTGTGGGAGCACGCCGTCTGCTAGTGATTCCTCCAGATCAAAAGTGATATGTGTTTGAGCAGTGGCTGCACCCACTACCAATGCTGCTTCTGTGTGTGCGCAAGAAGTTGCTTGGGGAGCTAATCTTTGGGAGATTGAGCATGTCAGGCCTGATAAGAAACAGCCACAGCAAGAGCCTGTAGGCCTACGATAATGTAAGATTTATCAGAGGCAGGGAGCAAGCAACGTACTCAGGAGGATTATGAACAGAGCAGAGCAGGTGAGGGGGCATGTCCCTCTCCACAAGAATTATTTCATTTCCTTTGTTTTTTCCCCCTCTCCTACATTCCCTCTTTCTCGCTCTTGCCGTTATTTGCTCTCCCTCAGTGGCTCATGTGTAGCTTATCCTTCACACTCTCTCCAGCTCATCATATATGCTGTGTCCCTCATTCTATTTTTAAGCTCTCCTGATTTAAAGGGAAGCCGGGGCAGTGGGGTGGAGTTGGGAGGGGATGGGGCAAATGCTGAAGGCTGTGAAGTAGCTTTATTTATTGTTGGATGAAAGAGGTCTTACACAGAGTGAATGAGCTGGCAACTGAGAGACTCTCCCTCTATTCTGTCTCTCTAGAATAAATGTGCAGACACACATATACTCACAGCCCATACCGTCACTTTATATGGACTTGTTTTTTCCTCAAGATTTATACTTTAACCTAACCTAAACCACTAAATCAGCAGTTAAATATCTTCACAATTAGCTGGCTTTCAGACTGAAAAGTACCCTGTGACAGAAACACACACACACAAGATTGCATCTTCAAGATTCTGTTTCAGTTTCACCATGTCCATCTTCCATGATTTGTCAAATGGCAGAAACTCTAAAGCAATTCTTTAAAATCCCCTTGACATGTTTTATTGTTTAGGTTTCAATTGTAAACTCTGCTTCATTTTGAAGCTACCTGTAACATTTTTATTTACTGTTCATTCAAACTTCAATAATGACACCCAAAATTCAGTTAAATTAATGCACGTGACCTGATTATTTAGCTGTTGTGCTGTTTACTGAAATGGCAAAGCATATTAAAGTCCTGTAGTCTCAGTCAGTCCATTATCAAACCTTTTTTTCCTACATAAACAGTTTGAGTCTGAGGCCTTAGTCATTTATTGGCCAAGTAAAACTGTCACTGAAAGTCATTAAAACGACACTCTGACTGTTACGTCAGCACCATGGACAGCTCTCCACATCAAAGCCGGACTATGACAGAAAGCAGTTCAAGGACGTTTTCTCGGCACCTAAAACAGAAATACCACAAAAGTTATTGTCTTCACACTGGATATGTACATTTAACAACGTACCTTTAACTTGTCTCGTTGTACTTTAGGCCTCACAATTTTCAGTCAACCATCTTATATCATATATCACACTATTTCACCAGGGAGAGGGTCTACACTGATTCCAGCAAAGTTTGTGTCGGATTAAAACAAGACCTTCCCTCCCTCCATGTAAATTCCTGCTTCCTTTCTTCAGGTCTCACTCTATAATATATAGTCTAACACATATTGTACCTGCACAACCACTTATCTTTGCTCCCCAGACCTATGTTTTCTTCTCGTTTCTTTTAGAGGAGAATAAACAAACAAGACAGGAAGAGAGGAATATAAATAAAGTGGTTGGTGGCATCAGACAAAGAGAAATGGAGGGGTGGAATGAGGAAAGAGAAGGGCGTTTAGGGAGGGGATTTGTTCCAAGCCAGTGCTGGTGAGAAGAAATAAGACTCCAGAGATGGAGAGCGATACAGAGCAGACAGGGAAGACACTGAACAGGTGAATAAGAGAAAAGTGTAGTGAGGTAAGTTAATGGGACATTGTCAGATAAATGAACCAGGTCTCAAAAATCACTTTTTATTTTACCTTCCTACTTTGTGGCCTCTGATTCAACCTATTTTTTATAAACCTACAATATATTTATTTCCCTACCTGCTACTTCTTTCTTTTTCCACTACCCAAAGAATTATCTTTTCATTTTTCTTCTTGTTCATAATCTCATCTCTACTTCCTCTCAGCCATGCACCGCTCCTATCACTCTCTCCATTCCTTTTCTTATCTTTCCTCACTCTTTTTCCTCTGGCTGACGTTACTTTTATTGCAATCCTTCCCCATCAGAAGGAAGATAAAACACTTGTCCCCCTTTTCTCATAAATTGAAATGGGTAAAACAAATCATTGCAATCACACACTCTTACCTTTACAACGTACATTTATAGGGAAACATTGATTGCATTTTCATCCCATAGGTCTGTCCTTAGCTTGAGTGAGGGGGGAAATGATTATAGATCTCTCCTCCAGACCTCAGTTAAAATCGACGACCCAATTCCTTATGTGTCTCATGCATACTCATTTTAGCACTCCCCATCAATTATCAGACCTATACATGCGCATGGTATGTCTTCTGGGTGGAGTTGGGGAACAGGGAAACAATTAACAGTATTTTCCATCTGATGAACTTCACCCTTGATTTGTGCTGGTTCAAAGAATCCATATAGTTTTATGTTTAGGGAATAAGTCAAAATGTCACTGAAGGTAAATCTACTGCCTCATATACAAAAACCTCCCTCTGAGCCTCAGAGCTGTCCTAACTTCCCTGTGTTCCAAGCAGGTGCTAAATACGGGGTAATATACTCAGTTGGTAGTTTGTTAAGTATATTTAGCTGCACCTGATGCAGTCTAATTCAACAGTTTTACCTTCATGGAGGTTGTAATATTCTGTTTTAATGAGTTTGTTTTAGAGCTGTCTTGATCCAACTTTATGATGCATTTTTGAAGCATGTAATTTTTGGCACTTTATATGTCATAAAAACATAGCTACTCATTGTCAAGAACACTCACACGTTGGAAACAATTTAAACAGCACATAAGCTGCTGTTTGAGAATAATTCACCCCAATGACATTAGATGTATGTCTGGCTTATAATAGTGATCAAGCTCAAACCCATGATTATTAGCCTGCAAACCATAGAGAGGCACTAAGGCAGATGAATATACTATCTTATAGAAAGACAGATTGGTAAAAAAAAAAAAAAGGTAGATACTGAGATACTAATAATCTTGATATTGTGATGATGCTATTTTGGTGAGAAGCTACAGTATTTCTTCATATACTGTATTTCTCCTGTATTGTTTGATTAACACTATTTCTGTCTGTTCTCTTGTCTATAGTTATGGCAGAGTCTATGCAACAGCAGACCCATATCACCATACGATCGGTCCCGCGGCTACTTACAGTGTAGGCACTATGGTGAGTCTGCATCTGTTTTGTTTCTTAACTCCTAACCATATGAACATTATATTCAGATATCATGATGAACTGGGGCAGATGCACCATCCTCACATTATTATGCTTTGATAACATACTGTAATACACAACTGCAGAATATTTTACACCAGAATTGTCTACTATGAATTCTGCTTCTGAACACTAAAACTTCTGTTCATGTGCTTACATGTCTTATTGATATCTTAAACAGAAGAGTCTAGTCATCTTTTCTACTTGTTGTACCTGTGAGTTGTGTTTTCCTCTGAAAGATCTATTTTAATGTTTAATGTGAATCTTTGCCACTTCAGTAAATGAAAAAGGGACATTTCCTTATTCTCAAACTCCCCATTCAATTTCATGGGCCTGAAACTACTTCCTTGAAATACAGTGGAGACTGAGAATTTCCTCCCCACAGGAAACAGTCTCTTCAAAATTTTGCAAGGGGAGTCGAATGGTTAATGTTTGTTTTTAGCTAGCTTTGCAGCTAACATCAAAGATGAAAAAAAAAAAAAACTTTCAAAAGAAAGAAACAGAGCAACCCCAGAAGATGGGGTGGAAACAGAAAGTACAATTTGTTTTCTTTTAAGGGCGTGGGTAGGGACTTCCTCCAAAGATTAACGGCCATCTAGTACACGCTTCACCGTGCTGTGGGAGATTAAAGTAGAGAAAAAGGTGGGGGAAAAAAAGACTATATATATATATATATATATATATATATGAAAGAAAAGTGGGCGAAGGAGTGGGAAAATTCAAGTTTCTGGCTGCACCCAGAGCTGCTGCTTTGTGCAGCATCTTGGACTCAAGACAGATGAGGGTTAATGCTGAGTGCTGACGTGTTTGTGGTGATGGAAAGTGAAAGCCCTACTGCCTCCCCATGCCTCCCCCAAACAACCCCCCCTTCCCCTCCTATAGTGCAGCTGCTAGCTAAAAGCCTTCATTAATTATGACCATTTTTTCCTCTTCATTTACTTAATTAAAACAGTGGCCTGTGTTTTCCTCCTTATTACTCAACACTTTCCTCTCTTTTTTCTTCAAATTACTCCTCCCCTTTTCCTTCTCCTCCCATGTGTAATCTACACCCATTGAAACAATTTTTAAATTCTGGATTCTCAATTTAAAACAAACACTCAAAAATGATATTAAACTTTACCCAGCCTCACAATCTGAGCAAAGACATAATGAAAGTACATTTGTCAGCGTTAGATAGTGAAAACATTATTAAAGCAGTTGATTTTATCCTCCATTCTGGTGATTGAGGTTTCACAAACCTACAGTTACCCCTATATAACCTAGTACAGTCTTTGTCTTTATTTTAATCATAACAAACAATTTTTCACTAATCTTTCGCAAGAAATTTAGTTACTGAGAAATACCAGTATTATTGTTTGCCATAAATACAAATATTGAACTTAAAAGGGACACATCATGAAGGGAACTACTGCCTGTATAAGATGTGTAATGTCAACTGTGTCCCCAGAGGGAGCTGTGTAAAGTCCGATAAGTGGTCTGTCACTTCAATCAGTGTCAGTCAGTCAAAGTTGAAGATAACAAGTTTAAATGCTGTACCTCTGGATTGTGGGCTGCGGTGTGGAGGAGACAGACGTGAGCCCTGACATACAGTACAGTATGTCGCAACTCTGAAACTTACATCAGTCTCCACCAGCTTAAAACGCCTGTATCTCTGACAACCATCAGCAATGATTAAAAAAAGGTGAACGCAGTCTTGTGATTACAAAAGGGACGCCCTCTTTTCGAAGCCTCAGGATTTGCAAGTTGACCAGTTTTTGAAACGGGAAATTCACAGATGATACCAGCTGTCAATCACACTGGTGTCCACTCATATGTGATGTAATTTATTATCTTTTTTTTTTCTAAATGGGAACATACTTTACAAAATCAACATCATGCTCTACCGAGACAAGTGACTTAGGGTAGCCTCTTTTGTCTTCACTGTTTTGTTTAATGTTAATAATCAAAAAGACAATTTGAATTTATGCTTGTGCAGACAACAATGACACAGTTCCAATTTACAAATGTCCCAACTTACTCGTGCACCAAATCCCTCTCAAAGAAATGAGAATCAAGTGGTGGAAAAGGGAGGAAAAGGTTCTTTGGGGGAAAGAGAGATGTTAACTTTAATATTCATATAACAAACAAAGGTTCTACATTGAATACTGATTGGAGCTTTTTCATCTTTGATGTTGCAGGCTAGCCTTTACAGAGGAGGGTGCAGTCGCTTCACTCCCTACTAGAAAAGAGGGAGACACGCCCCTTTTCCTTCCCCGCAAAACAGACAAAAAAACAGCAACAAATGAAATCCCTAAATAACCACCTTTACTCTCTTTATGGAAAAATAGAAAATGAAATGATTCCAGGTGGCAAATGTGACCCTGGAATGCAAGAATCTTTCTCAAGTTGTTTCCCTTTATACAAAGTGTACACATTGTCATTTATTGATGTTCTGTACTTATTTTGGAAAATAACATTTTGTTACAGTGTTGACTTGAATATATTTGTATTGAAATGTCTGTGGTGGGGAAGAAAAGACAACAATATAGTCAAAGTGGAAAAAGCTGGGAAAGAGAAACTTTAAGTCTCCCTCCTTCTCACTCTTTCTTTTCTTTTTATTGGTCCGCAACTCAGCTCCTTTGGAATGGCCTTTTGTACTGTTTTAATTCCATCTAATTTCCCTACCTTTATTGTTTCAATGAGTCATTTTCCCCATATACATTAAGAGCACTAATGCTCAGCAATTCCAGTTTGGGAAACACATTTCTGATTGAATTTATTAAGTAAATGATACAGCCATTCACCCCCTGACACAAACTGTCTCTATTGTAAGTGAGCCAATAACTGGAGCTGAGTTTCCAACTGTCTTAATGGGACTGAGCACAGTTCAGCCCAAAGGAGGTGAAACTGTTAAAAAAATGGCTCACAGGAAGTGATGTATAATGAAACTCAGAAGGTGAGAGGAAGAATGTGATATATTACTGAATGTGAATGCAGGAGGAAGTGATGTATAGCAAGGTGGAGCAGGAGCTATGGCAGCCATTGCAAAATGGGCAGCAGTGTGTTAGAGCCCATTGATCGCTGGCATAGTGCCAGAGGCATGAGGTATCCCATTACTGCTGAATGGCTTTAAAGGAGAACTCCACAAGGCTTCTCACTGTTTCATGGCCTCTCGTCCAACACATACAAAATAACAACCTCATATTTGCAATGCAACGCTGACAAATATTTGAGGTAAACTCATTAAACTCATTAAATTTTTTTTTATGTATTTACTTAAGTAGTTTATTTGTTTATTTGAATTTTGATTTTTGTTTAAAGATGGATTAATCACATTTAGAATTTATAAAAAATAAATAAATAAAAATCCTGAAGGATACAGGCGGCACTTCTAAAAGGCTAATATGTTAGTAAATCCAGTAGATGAATGTCAATCCAATACTCACTTTCACATTCCACTCTAGTCTGATGCTCACACTGAATTACATTCCATTTCATCTTACACACCCTGACATCCTGCTCACAAAAACCCTGATCAATTATTAGTGGGTATCTGTCCCATAGATGGTATTTTCAGTGGACATGGAAGCTGTGATTGCAGTTAGAAGTCACAAAAAACTGGCTCCCAGTGACTACAGCCTTTATGTGTGAGACGTTAGATTTATGAACCAGATTTAACTTTATTCTATACATGTGTAAAAACTCACATATACAGAAATGCTTTGTTATTGTTGCAATTAAAGGTGATCTATTAGAGATAATTTTTTCCTTGTTTGTTTAGTAAAGATTGGCTGAAATGGAAACAGGATTAAGTCAAGACTGTAAACGAAAGTGTAACTCTTCATTGATTCTTCTCTAGTTATGTGCATACCTTTAAAGATCACACACTGTATCTTACACTTTTTGATTTGATATCAGAAGATTATTGTTGAATACCAAAACCTCTATAGAGTTTTGCCTCTCTTCTCTGCTACATCTCTCTACTGCTCTATTTCTGAGTAACATACAACAAGGCCTGGTTATTGTAACTCACCATTAATGCAAATAATGATACTCAGTTAGTAAGACTGCAACAAACAGATGGGCAGAAATTTTGCTGGATGGCACCTGTTGTCTTTAGTCTTGCCCTCGATCTTTAGAGTTGCAGCGTCCAGATTCTTTGAAGTAGTGGTGATGTCTCCTGCCCATCACCTCTAGGTCACTCTCAGCAACATCTGTACCCACCTGATGTAGCCTGGTAATGTGAAATACTGTAGGCTACCATCTGTGCAATGCTTTCACATTATGGGAATCAGAATCTTGAAATTCATCCTCTCTCTCATTACATTGTTATTTCCAAGCTATTACTAAGTGATTACTATAGAAATACCATGGTAATACCATGGATTTACTACTGTACTATAATGTAAAGTGTTTCCAACGTGGTATAAATGGGACTGCAGACAAGAAACAAAAGTGGCAGTATGACCACACTTTACGGTATATTGTAAAATGATTTAACCATGCTTTGTCTCTGCAGCAGCAATAGAGAATAACCTGTTAGGTTAGACTGCGCATTGAGGGCATATAGGGACATAGCTTAAGAACTGCTGCGTGATCAAAAAAAGACACAATATGGAATATTTAACTTAAAGGATCAAATCAGCCTGACACATCAGCAAACTAATGGCCTCATCCCAGCATGCACACAATCACACTGCAAAGCTTCGAAGACATGCGCTTAAAGCAACAGGCAACACTTTCCAATACACCCAAGCATTCACTTACCCACTAATCTCACTCTGTCTCTCTCTCTGGCAATCAGACACACATGCTCAAACTCTCCCACCAGTAAATAGCATATGTGCCTTCTGTGTCTGATGGGATTGTAGAGAAGGGGAGTCAGTAGGACAGGAAGAAAGGGGAGTGTGAAAAGAAGCAGCAACCGAGGCAATTTACCCTACAGATTAGAGATAAGAGAGTTCAGTCAATAAGCACTGATCTCATTTGAAGATATACCACACTGACTCACACACACACACACACACACGCATCTGCGCTATACTCGGTCTGCTGCTGTCACCGGTGTCTGTCTGCATCTTTTCAATTGCTCTCGTGGTGTCTAAAATGTGGCTGCTGCATTCACTCTCAGTCTAACCACACACTTTCCTAATACAAGCCAGTGCTCTAACTTTTTTTTTTTTTGTTTCCCGGCTACTGCATATTACATTCTACCACTGTTTCCATGATCACATATAAACTAATTTCACTGACAGAATCATTTTCTTATTGATACAAATCCAGTTTGAGAACCATAGCAAAAATAAACTGATCCTACTCACAGGCCTGATGCTGTAAATTGTATTCCTTTGTTGCACTCCAATGTCCAAAATACTATTTAATTATTATGTTATATGTGTATATAAACTTTTTTAGACTTAAGTGTCAAGTAGTTAGTGTAACCTCTGCTTGCACTTGAACTATAGCATGACACTGTCTCTCCAAATGGAAGTCCAGTAACGTTACTGGTAAAAACTTTGTTTGGTCGACTATTTGATGTTGACAAATATCTACTGTTACACCAGGTTTATCCAAGTTATTCAAGACATGCTTGAGCTTTATATGCACTTGTTGTATGAGTTAAACTCGCTGACATCTTACTAATATAGTGTATAAGACCAACTTTCAGTCACAGCAATCCAATCCAAATACCAATTATCGCAGAATCCATGGTACCCACAGACTTTTGCACAGTACTGTACATCATAAAACAATAGACAGTAAATTAAATAAGGGCCTTCAAGTCGCTTTTTGTAATTGGACAGTGACTTCCTTTAAGTTTTAACATCAATATTATTTCAGTTTTGTGTTTGGAGTGAATTTAGTGGGAAGTTGAATAAGGAGACAATGTGTTTTCAGTGTCTCGGTTTATGTGAGAAAGCATACAGTAACTCCAAAACAAAAAATTTTAAATAAAATCCCCCTTGTACTGTATGCGATTTTTCATTTCCCAGCAAAAGACTGTATAGTTATGCACTCATTCTGTTTGTGACACATATGATCACGATGTACATTCAGTGGTGATGGGCTATCAACTGCTTCTCATAACAGTTGTTGTAAATAAAACTCTGGTATTTGTGGGGGGTTTTTTTCTTCCGTCACTCATTCATGCACTTTACACGTTTTAAAAGCATTTTTAAAAAAGGGTGTAATAGCCTAGTTTATTGTTTAAAGTGATACCGATATTAGGTTCATATACTAGTATATTTAAAGCAAAAATATATATAAATATTATATATACAGTATATGTTTTTCCTGTTTATAGTTATACAGTATCAGTGGTTTGGGATTTGTCACCATTTTATATGACAAGAAAAAGCTTTATTTATGTTTTCAGACAAATTTAACGTCTTTATTTATGTCTCTGTGTCTGTGCGTATTTTGTTAAACCATAGCACCTTCTACTAACCTCTACGTCTCCAAACTCTTGAGCAAGACATTTTTGTATCACATAAAGACAAAGTCTGAGCTTTTTTTTGTGGAGAAAATGGAGAGCACAAGTTTAAAAAAAACACTGTTTGTCAGTCACTTATGACATTACTAATAAACAAAGCATGTATTTACAGCAGCTGTTAAAAAAGTAATGCTTAAAAAAAAAGAAAATAGGTAAAATATGATAGTGGTCTTTATCTGTCTTTCTTTTCTTTTTTGTTATCTTACATTGAGTTCTTTATATGACATAAATGCAGTTGTTGTTCAAGTTTGCAAAATATGTTCATTTGGTTGTATTATGCAGCTTCACCCTAGATGCTACCAAATCCTTCACACTGGTCAGTTAAATTTTTATTTTAATGACCTACATATTTAATCCACCCTCCTTACGTGGACATACAGATAACCATCACAGAGCATCATATGCTCCTTTTATCATATTCCACAAAAGTTTCAGAAAATGTTCCAATATGGTCTTTTCACGGCCTAAAGCCACAGTGGAGCTCATCATAGCAGTGTTCCAACAGCTACGGTGGCGAGTGTTTCATTTCTTTTCACTGCAGACGTAATTTTCTGTGTTTGTGACTGTCTTAAAGTTGTGCTCTCTCGCTCTCTCGCTCTCTCTCTCTCTCTCTCTCTCTCTCTCTCTCTCTGCTCATACACACGGGTTTTCATGTCAACAGGTTTTTATAGATAAATGTTTTATATGAAAAAATAACCAAACAAATGCTGTGTCGTAGTTTAAACGTGCTGTTTGTGATTTATTTGCTTGTTGTCCTGTATATTGTTGACTGTATTCAATTATTTATGTGATTCATTCTGAGTATTTGGTAAATCTTAAAAACATGTTCCCGTGTTAACTTTTACTCTACATTCAATTGTCTCTTTTTCTATCATATACTCACAATATGCCAGTATATACGCGTGACAGTGTCTGATAAATATGCACAGCAATCCAGTGTCAGTGAATGGAGCATTAATAATTTTGTTTTTCATTTTGTTACCCTTTTCATAAAATCTATATATCACAATTAACTGTTAATACTGAAATCTCAATACTTTAAAGAGACCCATGTCAGATTTCTAGTTATCAAGTTCTTTTCACTCACACAATATAAGGAAAAACAAGGCAGTTATTTTTAAAACATCACTGATGAGCTTGTCTCTCATCACTCAGCTCTGAAGATTCTTGTCTGATGAGTTGATGAGCAGATGAGGTGCAGAAGTTAAAAAGGTACAGCATGTAATGTTTAGTAACATATATTGGTGAAAGTGCACACTGCAGCTGAATAAGATAAAGATAAAGAATATCTTTATTGTCATTGTCACATTCACACTGTATAATGAAACTGGGTGCAGTCTCCCTCACCTCCCTCACCTCCCCCCTTATGTTGGTGAACCTATGTAGCCGTCACTCTGCATCAAAACTCAAAAGACATTTAGTTGTCCATTGTGGGATGAACAACAATTCATACAATCAGTTCTTTGTATACTTTTATCTTCTGAAAGAGAAAACAGTTTCACCTAAATTTCACACACTGGACTTTACCACACATAAAGTCATGTACAGGCAGGTGTAGAGAAGTGTGCGGATGCCTGTCAGGGTTTCCTGTGGAGCAGGGAAGGATGGTATGGTGACTGTTGATGGTATTTGGAGAGATCCCAGGTGTCTCAACCCATTAACGTCTGTGCAAGATATTTGCCCAGTGTGAATACAGTATTTGTCACCTCAGCTCCATTCTCACCTTGGGGTATCCATGTGCGGGCAACACTGCAGCCTCAATCGTACCCCTCCACTCAGCTCCTGCTGTTCTCCACTTCCTTCCCTCAATCTTCTCTCCTTTCCCCTCTGAGGCCTAATTTCAGCTGTGGCCCTGGTATTAAAAAAAAAAACGCATCAGAGTGGGAGCAGCTACACTAAACAGAGACAAGAGGATACCGTTATTACATGTGACTGGCGACTGCAGCGGCACAGGTCCTTTCTCGATCTGCCTCTCTCTTCAGAGGGGCAGGGCCGAGCGACTACAAAGCGATATTGAAATTCATTTATGTCTACTTGCCTATGAAGATCCAACTTCCTCTCAACACACTGGCACACATGTGCAGTCTTCCTTCCTTTGCCTCAGCAACTCATCTCCAAGTTTTAAAAGAAACCCTGTCAAGATGAGACCCTCGCAGGACACAGCCTCTTCACACCCCCCTCGCTGTTCGCCTCTTTGCTCCTCTTGTTGCTGCTGCGTGTGTTGTTTGCTCGTTGTAGAAAAGTCAAGGTTGCCTCATGCAGATTTAAAGCACTGCGGTGGTTCTACACATCCTTAGATATGGACAGCAATGCTTCTTGATATGATACGTGTATTACAGAGAATGAAAAACATCAAAATTGTATTTTTTTTTTAACCCAGGGATTCCTGTTTGAGAAGGTAATGAATATAAACGGGTCAAACATCAGATAGAAAAGTGTGGGAGCTATGTTTAGAAGAACATGTTAATTTATATTTGATATACTGGTTGAGCCATAAAGCCATGGAGCTGAAATGAAGTGGTAGAATATGTTAAATAAATAAATAAAAGTGCGTGTACACCTTAGTCATGCAAATATCCAATTGACCAATCATCTGGCTGTATCATTCCATGCTACTTTAACATTTAACATAAAAACAGAAGAACTTTTCAGTGGGAGCACACTGTAGATATTGTCAGTGTTCATACTGTATGAAATTAAATATTCTGACATCTGACAGATATGTTCTCTTTAAGGTTATTGTACAGACCTATGTTTATAGTTGAGTTGTAATGTAAAATGTAAGCATTTTTAGTTGGAAACCATACTTCCTGTCAACATTTATTTGGGGACAAATGTAATGTCTAGACTAGTGATTCTCAAACTTTTTACACCAAGTACCACCTTAGAAAATATTAAACTCTCGAAGTAACACCATTATCACCAGCGTTAAAATACAGTGGTGTAACAGATTTTTCACAGGAGGCAGATTTATTCCCAATAAGATCATTTGCTCTCTCATCATCCTCCTCTTAACTCTAATTATTATTTCATATATATTGTTTTTTTCATTTTGTGCACATGGTGCACATGGTGGTACACATGCCACAGTTTGAGAACCATGGGTCTAGATGAAAGAATTGCAGAGCGCAGACTTTCGTTGTGTCTTTATGTTTATGGATTGCCCCCCCCCCCCCCCCCCCCCCCCCCCCCCCCCCCACTCCTCACATACACCCACTTAATTGTTGATCAGTATTTAAATGAACATGCAATTACATTTTATTACATTATAAACAAAGGCACCACGCCAAAGTCTGTTGCTGACTTTTGAAGGTGGTGAGCATTACATTTCTGTGATCAAAGTTGTGCATTCATTAGTTCTTGAATGTGATTTGTTAATCCTAAAAGTGATGATGGTGCAGCTGCACTGTACATAGCAATGTTTCCTCCACTTTGTAGGTGTTTTAAGCTTTATTGATAAAAGAAAACAGTATTTTCTCTTACACATGTTGTTACACTGTAAAAAAAAAAAAAGAAAAAGAAAAGAAAGAAGAAATCTCACCTTCACCAGTGTCAATGAATGTCTTGCACTGACTTGCTTGTTCTTTCTTTTTTAGTAAATAACAGAAAGACTAGAGGGATGAGTTCAGATGGACATCAGCTAAAAAAAAGAGAAGAACAACATGGACACAGAGGGACACTAAAAAAAAGATGACCTTACACAAAAAGAGCAGATTTGTAAAGGAGCCCTTCTACCAAGAAAGGGAGGGATCAAGGAAGGAAGGAATGGATGGAGGATGTTTCTGGGCCTGCTCTGAGGCCAGGGCCTGAACCATTGAGCCTGTTGTCCAGGGGGGATGGGAGACTACTCACCCCTGAAAAAAACAAGCCTTGCTGAGTGGAGAAGACCAATTAGAAAAGTCAACATAAAACATTTTATTTTTGTAAACTTTTTTAAGTTTATGATTTCAAAAAAAAAAAAAAAAAGCAAACACTAATGTACATACATATTATATAGTATATGTGTGTAATATAGTAAGTATGTCTTTAAAAAGAAAAAAACAAAAAAAACAAATGGGGAAAAATGTTATATGTCTGCAAATTAAAAGACAGAAACAACACCTTTCCCCACCTCATCTGGTGGACTGTCCTCCACCACCACACCCAACCCACCTCACTCTCCACTGGATGGGGTGGTGGTGATGGGGAGAGGGCAGATTGTGTGTGTGTGTGCGTGCGTGTGTGTGCGCGCGTGTGTGTTGAGAGCTCACTGGTCCAGCAGCCATGTCGCAAGGTGACTGTAGTGGAAATATGGAGGATTCTTCAGATAGTAAAAAGCTTTTTTGAGCCTGTCTTCCACTAACAAACTACAATTGTCTAGTTTCCATTTACTGGCAACTTTTGTCAATTAGTCTGTATTTTGTAAAAATTCACAAAAAATATGAATATGTAAGTATCCCTATATTCATCTGTGCAAAATATACTTAGAGGGTGGATTTGATGTAATTATTTGATGAGTGCACAAGCTTCGCTGAAGTCCACTGTCAGAGCTGAAATGTCAGTAGTTGGTCATGTCTGCCTGAGGCCTGGCAGCCCTGACCTCTCTACCAAACATGTCCTTGTAGTGTTGTGGTGTGAGGTGGATGTGCTGTGTAGTAAACTGCTTTTTGTACATTGTGTTGGTTAGGATATAAGGGGTGGATGGACCAGGCAGTCGGGAGGGAGGGTGCCATTTAGAAACATGGGACACGTGCAGCTTCGCAGCGGCACAGGAGACTCTTCCATCCATCTTTGGACGCAAGGGATTCTGGGAAAGGAGCCGGGGTGGGGGAGGGGGGGGGTGGAAAGGGGTAAAAGCACTATCTGAAGTTTAAAAAAAAAAAAAAAAAAAAAAAAGCAGACAAGGTTTTACTAAGAGTCTCTTTAGACCTTTCTATTTATATGGATCTCTACTTTAGTGACATCCTTCTATATTTAAACGTTGTACTAATAACATGCTGTCAGGCATGGTCAGAGAGTCAATTGTAGCCATTTACTAATGTTGTATTTATTGTATTACCAGTAAGAAGAAAAATCATTTATATATGACTATAGATATATCTATTTGTGATCTGCAACTCTTGAACATATGTTTGCCTTTGGTTTCCAACTTAAGTGCAGGATTTAATGCACTGTCGATGTATGATTGGGTTTCTATTTGTGTGAAGTTTTATTCCGTTGACATTAATTTCTTTGTTTGTTTCCCTTCAGTTCAGCCACTGAATGTAACTTCAAAAACTTAAATCTTTTTAGGTAGATGTTGTTGTTTTTCTATATACTTACAAAAACATACAGTACTCTGTGAATTATATACATGTGTAAATGAAATAGCAAGATGTTTCTGATAATATGCTGGACTTCTTCTGCTGACCCAGACAGATAAGAACGCCATGGCCAAAAAAGTAAAAATGAAGAGAGTTTTTTTAAAAAACTAAAGATGGGGGAAGCATTTATAAGGAACACCAGAGCCCTGAAGCCAGTGATTCGCTGGTGGGAGAGACAGAAATGAGTAACCATTACAGGATCAGTCAGAATTTTTTTTTTTTTTTTTTAATAGACAGGCTTTTAAAAATTTTATAAGAACAAGAAAATGGGGAGCGACTTGTCTCAAGTGAGAGAGAGAGAAAGACAGACGGAGATGGCACAGATAAAAAGACATTTCTTGAAATATGGATTTTTTTCCCTCTGTCACTCTTGTCTTTTTCTCTTGAATCTTGGAGCTTGGGGTGAGCACTATGTGTGTGTGGGGGGGGAGAGAAGGAGAAGAAAGAGGGAGCAAGGGAAGGAGTGTGTACAGCTTCATCAGAGGCACATGGAATGTACAACATAAACTTTCATTAATAAATCATCAGTGTTTGAGTGTCTTCCCACTACAAACCAAAATGTAATGTATTATTATGATTGAATAATTTCAAACCCCAAACAACGTATTCCACCTTTAAGGCATGCTTTGTTTTTCATTTGTGTTTGAGGATTCCATAACTATAACAGTTATGGAATCCAACCTGCCAACAAGGAAACACTGTAAAATATTTATGAAATATCTTCAGGAGTTTATATTTACGCAACTGGACTTGTTTTAGTTAAGTCATTTAACATGTTTCTTGGATGAGAGGTAAAATATTCACCTAACCTAAAGTCCATTTGCCTAAATATTAACTTATGAAGATTCAATGACCTGGGTGACTGAGAACCTTCACATACATATTTACAAAATATAAATGATTGAGTTGGGTTTTTTTTTTTTTTAATGTCAAAAATGATCATTTGTAGTGCTTTCACAGTTGTGCTACAGTTCCACTGTTGTTTTCCCATTATTTTTATTTATTCCTCTTCCCGTGGACCATAGTTTTAAACTGGTAAAAAAGAAAGCAAACTGGGATCCTCCTGTGTTGGTGGCAATCAACTCAGAAGCCAAATATATAAAAAAAAAAACTTAACCCAAAAAGCAGAAGTCCAGAACATAGGAACAAAGGTAACATTTTATTTACAAAAAATGAAAGAAAAAAAAAACCAAGCCAACTGAAAAAAACAATGGAGGTAGCTGAGTCTGGCCGGCTGGTGAGGCAGAACTCAGTGTCCATGAATAACTGAAAGAGGAAATAAAACGAGTTGTTAACATATAAATCAGAAGCTCAGCGTATTCCCACACAGGTGGACAAGACACCCCAGCAATTGTGACTTTAAATAGATGTGGTTGATAAGGGAATTGGAAGCAGGTGTGGGACTCACAGTCTCCGCCTCGCCGACCAGCAAGCCTCCTGCAACAAAACAAGACTCCACAGGAAACGAAACGGTTAACAAAATAAGAGACAGGAAGCTGACCAGGACAGAATGTTCATTCTTCTCTTCCTCCTCCTCCTCTTCCTCTTTTTGCTTTATTGTCAAGTTGAGAAGAAGTGCTCTGGTGTTTCAGTCAAAAAATTTGTCTCAGTGTGAACAGGTCTAATGATACCTCCCATGTTGCTGCATTTATTTCTCTCTCGATTGTTCGGCGTGGACAGGCTGCTGGGTTTCTACAGTACTCTGGATGCAAATCTGAATGGATGGTTCAAAGCTACTTCAAAGACTGGGACTAAATTAGTGCGTGTGCATCCGTGGATGGACTTTTATGAAAACGCCCATCCACCACCATCCCTCAGCAAACCACTGCTGAGCTGTTTAACTGAAACCACACACCCGCAGTGGATTGAGGAAACAGAGACTAACTGCAAAAGACATGAAGACAAGGAAAAAAAAAAAAAAAAAGACTGGGACATTACTGAAAACAAACAACAAAAAAAGAACTAATAAAAACAACTAACGATGTCAATCTTAGCAGAGATCCAGATATTCTCTGATCTCTGCCATTTTCTTCTAAACCTTCAGTTTTTTGTTCTTTCTGTTGTTGGTTTAAAGACTTTCGTCTTGTTTACATGTACTTTAAAGGCTGTCCATCCATTCATGGTTGGAGAGATTTAAAAAGTGTTACGCAGCTTTCATTCTATCTCTGGTATTCTCTATGGCTGATAACTGTAACCCCTGATAAATCCCTTCTGTTCGAGCTAGCATGTCCTCCTTACCCTCTTCCTTTAGACCTTCCATCTGCATTCCCTGTAGGAAACCCTACCTTTAGATTAAAAAAAAAAGTCTACTTATACCATAGCTGAGACCCAACCTCTTTCACTTGCTCTAGAGTACATATAGTATGTGAAAATCCTTGAGCTTCCTACCAAAACCTATATGGGTCTTCTGCAAAATATCCCCATTTCTTATATTGTGTATACCTCAGATGCAAACCCTGAAGCAGCTATTGTTCACTGAAACCTCCTGGCAACCAGACCTCATTTACCCACCCAGCCCTTTTACCCCCGCCTGCCCACCATCCCCTTAGTGTCTCCCACTCTGACCCACAGGCCAAAACCACACCTACCTCCCCTGGTAACCTGGTGACCTCCACCTTAAAGGCCACAGTATACTTATAGCAGATTTTTACAGGTTTGTTGAAATTCCTCTCACAACGCCCCTCGTTTGTTTCAGGGTGCTGTATCTTAGCATGATTGCGGCACCTAAAAATGCTTTTTTTTTGGCAATTTTAATTTACAGTCATTTAATTTGTGTCAAATCTGTGCCAAATTCTGCAAAGAATAAAGGTCCAAACCATCGCATTGAACATATTTATTAGGGCTGTGTTTAATAAACTGTATTTACAGTTTCAGTAACGATACGAAACACAGTGTAATTTTGAATCCACATTGTACAAAATTCTCCTTTGTTTCATGAGATCATGCTCATTGAGCAGCAGCAAGTCTAAGCTCTATATGCACCAAGCATGAAAGCAAATAGAGATTTTTAATGGCTATCTAAATCTATACAACCAATCATCCGCTGAGAACAGTGGAACCAGGAGACAGGCACACAGACAAGTTCAAATGCGTTAACTTAAACATTAAGTCTACAGTGTTCAAAAGTGTTCCCAGCAGCAGTATTCAACACAGAATATTGTCTTTACTGTTACCCTCTTGTTCTGCAAAGTTTAGTGAACTATAACAACATTAAATGTTAAATGTAGGCAAATAGCATACTGGTTTAAAAAATAAAGAGCACTAGCTTAGATGAACATGGACTGTGGTAATACATTCAGTTTTCTTCTGAAACAGTTTGCAGGTAATGTTTTCAGGTAAAATGGTAAAATAAAGAGTGAGGGGGTCTTAATTTACCACAAGTTGAATCTTCATAAACCCCTGCGTGGAATGTAAATAACTGTACAATACAATACAAAGCTGCTGTGACATAATTACAACTACATGTTATTACTTCAGTCATTTGGACTTTTGCTATTAAGTATACTGTTGCGTTTACACATTCACATTATTCCCCAAACCCCAACCACTCCTCCCTGTCCTATGCAGATCCCCAAAGCACAAAGGTTTGAATGGTGTGAGTAAAGTAGAAAGAAAAAAGATGAATTCCTTCCATTCTGGTCGTGTTTGTCTGTCTGTCTTTCTGGTCTGTTTTATCTGTTTGAGGCTTACGTGTGCTTTTTTTATTCTTTCCATGCAGATCTTTTATGTCAATAGCAGAACCTTGTATTACCGTATGATGGAAGAACAATGCGACTCTTCATGTGTGGCTGTGGCTTCTCTTAACCTGTGCAATCAAAACAGTTTCTTTTCCCTGCCAATGTTTCCAAGTGTTGTTTTTACAGTGGCTTCATAAAGTGTTCAAACCTTTGCCCTTTTTGCACATAAGTAAAAAAATAAATAAATAACTTGCTTAGATTTCTATTTGTTCTCATCATCCTTCCCTCAACAACCTACAATGACAAAGAGAAAATGTGCTTTAGCATTTATTAAAAATCGAAAATGCAAAGTCCCTTATTTAATCACAATCTCTATTCGGCAATATGTAGAGGCACGTCTGCCAACAACTGCAACTTCAGCCTTTGCACACCTGGATGTGGGCAGTTTATCTAATTCTTCCTGACAGATCCTTACAAACTTCATCAGCTGAGACAGGAACTGCTTCCCTCAGGTCTCTTCACTTCATCAGCATTTAACTCTGGGATTTGACTGGGCCACTAAAGGACAGTCTGGTTCTTTTACAAAAACTCATTCCTGTACACATTTTGTCATTGCCCTCATGAAAAGGGACCCATCAATTCAATCTCAGGTCATGTGCACATAAGGCAGGTTTCCTTCCAGGACCTTTGTATATTTTTGCTGCGTCCATCCTTCCCTCAGTTCTGACCGGTCTTCCTGATGCTGACACCATCACATCAGACCAGAGAATCCTTTAATCCCGAGCCAAACCTGTCAAATGTCCTCTACACTAAATAGTTTCCATGTAGCTGCACTAGTTAATAAAGGCTTCATTGGGGAAAGTTGCTGAAATAGTCTTCTTTCTCATCTCTGACTTCTGTTCTGTTCTGGGATTTTGGTCACCTTCATGACCAAAACAAAATAATATTCATTTTTACTTGATACTGAGCTCTAAGAGGAGTTGTGGTGGTTCCATATTTCTTGACGTGCACAGATTTCATACCCTGGTCTTGATCTGTTTCATGCTGCTATTTTATCCCAAAGGTTGACAGAGTTACAGGACCTTACATATATGTGTGTATATATATATATATATATATATACACATACATACATACATACATACGTACGTACGTACGTACGTACGTACGTACATATATGTGCCATTCAATTCATATTGCTACACATTAAGTCTGAGAATCATTTGAAAGATCAGGAACAGAATGCAATGCTATTTCTCGTGCTACAGAAACAGGTCCCCACACTTTCATTTCATTTTTCTTTTCATTTCAAAAAACAATTTCCCCTTTTTTCCCCTAGACTGGGCATATGACATTATTGTAAAAATTTACTGTACAAAATAATAAAATGTACAAAAGTAAAGGGATCTGGATGTTTTCTGAAGCCACTGACATATAATACACACCTGTGTGTGTGTGTGTTGGTGGTGCAGCCCATGTACCATTCTGGGTTTGGATGATTTCGTATTTGTTTTTCCTGGCTTTTATTTCTGTGTGCTCCCAAAATGTGCATCAAAGAAACAGAATTATTTATTAAACTATTGGTACATTATTGATATTACAGTTGTTAATACCATTATTATTATTATTATTATTATTATTATTATTATTAAACATTTCTTTGCTCAGTAACTCCTCTTTGAAGTTTCTCACATAATCTACAAAAGATCCAATTAACCATATATATATATATATATATATATATATATATATATATATATATATATATATATATATATATATATACTGTATATATAAATCCACGTCATCTTCCAGTTTGAAAAGTGAGGTCTAGGAAATAATGGTAACCAACTCTGCTGGTTGCAAAAAAAGTCTGGTTAAATGGAAGTCTATGGACAAATGAGGCTCGCCAGTTTCAGGTCTTCTTGAATGTAACATGATGTCAATTTGTAAATTGTGTTTCCATTTAGATGTAACAGATGATAAAGCACGGCGCATTTGAGTCGCCACTGGTGTTATTGATGGCTGCTACCGTAGAGTAGGTGCCTGGTTGCAGATGACCCTGTGACCTTCTAATTGCAAAAACTCATGGCATGTCATGGCGCTGGTCAAATTACAATTCTTAAGGCTTTGAAATGGGAGTTTGTTTTGCAACCAGAAGACTACTTCCATTTTTATGAATAGCTAATGCTTTTTTTTTTTTTTTTTTTTTTTTTTTTTTTTTTTTTATGAATAGCTAATGCTTTTTTTTTTTTTTTTTTTTTTTTTTTTAGATCATAGTGTTACTGACTGTGGTGTACGTCACTCCATGCCGACCTTCCTCTTCCTTTATTCTAGTTAATTCCTCATGATCGTCTTTTTGCAGAAGAATTATTTATTTTTTGCTTTGCCTCAGATTGTCCTAGTTTCCTGCTGTTCCTGTTAGTGTCTCACAAAGAACCTGCCATAATTCACCCCTGTCTTAGCTGTCCATGCCCCTGCCTGCCAAGCTTTATACTAACAAGGATTCACAACCTGTACAAATTTTTGCAATAAGTTATCTTGTTTAAACTTTTTTTTTTTTTGCAGGAAGCCCTCGATTTTGCAAACACTTTTTCAAATCCTTTACTCATTTTTAACAACCAGGGTCCTGTGTTTATAAATGTTGGTGTTTAAAGGAATCATGCCAACAAATGGCTTAGTTATTGGTCCAGTAGATCATCTCTGCCAGCTACTGCCAGCTAAAGGTGCATTTTTACAAAATGCACCTTTATCAAAAGTATCTATAATCCCAGGGGATTAACAACAATGACAATAATAGATACCCAAATTAAGGTATAATGTTTGGCCAACTACAGAAAACACCCCCTCACATTGTGAGATGTTTTGCAATGATGCAGTAAGACCAATATTATGGACGATCCATCAAAAGAGGGTGCCAACAAAGCCATGGGCTTGTGACGAGGGATAATTACCATAGGGATAGCCATATTGTGGAGTTAATGGCCCTCATCCTTGTGGACCTGTTCCTTCAAGAGAAATTATTACTTAATGGAGTGGGTATTAAACTGAAATTCATATGCTCTAAGCACAAATTCTGTCTAATGATATCAGCAAACACCCAGTACTGTGTCTGCTAGTTTATTTTTGAGGGAAAATGCCTGTATCACCCACTGTGTCCTAAAGAGCAAAATATGCTGTGGACCTTCTTTTTCTATACCCACTAGCAATCTTTCTTTAATTGTTGTGTGCTTGTTTGTATGACCCTCATGATTGGCCTGAAGAGTCCCTGCTGTGTCCAGGGGCCCTGTTGCCACCTTTCCTTTCTAAGGTGTGTGTACAGTTATGAAAGTTATATTAAACTAATTACCTATAAAATAACCTTTCTTTAATGATGCAGAGGTGTAGGATCCAAGCTCACTGATTGCATTATCTTAGGCATTTACAGTGGAAACCATAGGCTCAGCTAAGAACAACACTAATCTTTTTAACAGTTAATGGACAGATGTTACCACCGTTAAGGGCCCTTAAGCAAGGCATTTAACCCCTTACTGCTCAGCTCTTATGTCCCTGAGACTTGGTATTTGAGCTGCCTCAGGTTGGTGCTGTTCTGCTCTTGTCAAGTTGAATCCAAATGGGAACCGGTCAGAACATCACCCTCAGGCTCACCTACAACCAGGTTCTTATTGGATGATCCCAGCTGTCAATCACACTGGTGTCCATTCATATGTGCCTTGATTTATTTTCCCATAGAACTCCATTCAAACTGAGTTCTTTTTTTGCAGTAGACTAAGGCAATTTTTTATTAACCGTATATGACTTGATGTTTGGGCCTGTTTTAAAAAGTTAGCTTGGTTTGCAGTTTGTTTGTTTTTTCTCTTTTCTTTTGAGTCTGATCCAGACTGTGCTGTCCTGTGCCCTGCTGTATGAGTATCATAGTGATAGCATGCTGATTGCATTCACTTTTACACACTTCATCTGGAACTGTCCAACGGCCTCAAATTGGTGAATTGATCGGGTGCTTCGTTGTCATTTCCATTTTATTACTTTCATTTTGAGTTGTAAAGCCACTGAAGTTAATCAACCAATCAATAAGTTGGTTAGTTTTACCTGCGGAGCAGCTCTGTCGCATGATGAGAACTGACTTACTCACTGTCCCCTTCACTGCTCTCAGCCTCACTGTGCAAACCAAGGATAACGGTCCTACAGTCATAGACAGAGGAGGATAATAGAACCTTGATAGTTATTTGTCTTCCATCTCCTTAGGGACACAAGATAGAGTGTTGTTGTCCGTTCCACCACAATCATTTACCTAAATAAAACAAATACTTCATCGATCCCTCTTCCCAACTCACATTTCCCCTGTTCCCTCTCCACCACAGCAACCAAGGAACACACACACACACTTACTACACTGACATACAGAGAAACAACCAGTTCTTACATCTTGCAGAATTGATCTTCTTCCACAGCACTCTGTCATCACCATCCATTGTATGCTAAACAATCCCAAATGTCACCATTGTCCAAAGCTTTAGCTTTTGCAGTTTTAGCAGCTTTCTCTGGTGTGTGTGTGTGTGTGTGTGTGTGTGTGTGTGTGTGTGTGTGTGTGTGTGTGTGTGTGTGTGTGTGTGTAATGTGAGTGTGTGTGTACCAGAAAATGAAAACTAATCAGGCCAGACATGGGGTCAGTGCAGTGATGGAGCTTTCTGGAAGGGGTGAATCTTCGAAACTGGCATCATTCGCCCAACTCTGAGAGTAACGAATAACATTAGATTATAGCAGTAGAGTTTGCTACCACTCTAACCAGCTCACCAGAGTCCTTTCTATCACAGAGAATATTTAGTTCCACTCCCTGCCTTTCCACCAGAAGACCCAGAGTCTAAATTTAGTTGCATCACGTTATTTCTCTGCCCAAAGTTCCTGTTCGGTGAAGTACAACTTTTGTAGTGTTCACGAACTGTCACTGCATAATTGGTTAAGCACCATCCAAGACATCTGTGATTGCTTAAAGAAATACAAACAAGCCAGAGTGTTTGTTTGTACCCTTTAGCAGAATGATAATGGGTATAACTACTGGACCATTCTCCAGTGCTGACATAGCACAGATGCAGGACTATGTGACATCCAGCTTTTCCGCTGCAGGCAAGCAACTCTCTAAATTAATGATGTGGGAATGGTCATCCGCCTTTTCCCAGCACATATGGTTGAGTATGATCAATGTGAATGACTGCATATAATTTTGCAAGTTCAAGTTTACACAAATTAGTAAAAAGAACGTCAGACATAATCTAAGGGTTTTGCCTTATTATCAATATCATCATCAAAATGCTATACGACTGTAATATATTAGGTTTTATTTAGACACATTAGCTGATTAGGTAAGGGCCACGTGGCAGTGTATATATATATATATATATATATATATACATATATAAATCCACGTCATCTTCCAGTTTGAAAAGTGAGGCCTAGGAAATAATGGTAACCAACTCTGCTGGTTGCAAAAAAAAGTCTGGTTAAATGGAAGTCTATGGACAAATTAGCTGATTAGGTAAGGGCCACGCGGCAGTGTATGGGCTGATACTCTAAACTTAGAGCAAAAAGACCTGGGTTTATGACCTGGTTCAACCAAGGTCCTTTTCTCTATGGAGTTTGCATGTTCTCCCCATGTGCGCATGGGTTTTCTTCAGAATCTTGGGTTTCCTCCCACAGTCCACAAAACATGCAGAGGTTAATTGGGCACGCTAAAATGACAGACAGTGTCAGAGTGAAAGGTTGTTTGTCTCTGTATGCTACAATGGACTGGCAACCTGTTCACCGTGTACCCCGTCCTTCGTTCAACATCAACTGGGTTTGACCCCAGCAAACCCCATGATCCTCATATGGAGGATAAATCAGTAGACGATGAATGAATGAACTGATTAAGTAAATCACCAACCAATTAGAGAACACTACAGCATAGTAATGCTGTAATATAGCTATCAGGCAGACATTTTTCTTTTATGTCCTTACACGGAAGCTCAACAGTAAGGAAAGCTGAAGCTTCACAACCACACACAAACACACAGAAAAATCTGTCAGACAATAGCTGAGGTCCCCCACGGGGCAGTCTATTAGAGCTAATACCCACCATCCTTTGTGCATTGTTCTCTGCTCCTGATGATTACACAGGGAACAACCCCTGTAACAACACACAGCCCATCGTCTGATATCACATAACCCATGTAAGAGATGAGGATGTGGATGGTAGCTGCGGGAAGGGGTAGTGGACGGGGGGGGGGGGGGGGGGGGGGGGGGGGGGGGGGGGTTGTGGTGTACTGGCAAAGCATTAATACTACTACTCAGTGGTGCGGTAAATTAATTTTGGATTGCTTCTCTGGGTTTAAACAAAATTGTTTTGTTGAGGGGAAAAAAAGAGATTAAGGTTTTTAATTATACTGGGTAATTCATTCCACAAAATAAATCCCCAATATAACTGTCTCTTCAGTGGCAGAGGAGATGTGTCAGACATCTCATGGTGTTGTTATTAAGATATGCCACATGCACACAAACACACTATCAGTCCACCATCAGTCATGTTCAACATACGGCTGCCACTTCCTCTGTTCTGCAGTTTACCACCCATTTAAACTTCATGTTTATGAGAGAAGCAAGTTGCCACATTAAAGGGTAATTCTCTGATTTTTCAACCAATGTTGTGTGAGCAAGTGAATATTGTTTACAAAGACTTTCAGAATTGGTCCAGTAGATTGGTACATAATGAAAAATGTCACAGTTGATTCAGAAGATTACAATGTCACAACTGCCAGCCAAACTGATCTACTCTGACCGGAGCTCCAACCTACATTCACCCAGATGAATTCCGTTAAGTGGAGCAAGAATATCAGAACCTCCTTCAGATGATATAAGATGTTTTTCAGAATTGGATTTTAATTGAATACCAATAATAGCTGAATGTATTCCTTAGTTAACTTCAATTAGTGGGGTGAATTAATCTTGACTTCTCTTTACATTATATGATTTCCTGTCATTCAGGCTAAGGTGAACTGGCTCCATTTGGCACATGTGTGATCCTTACAATCATTAGGAATCATGTTTGAAATTGAGGAGGGAGCCAGTTTGGGAGGAGAACACATGCAAGTCCTCGTCCTGTCCCCAACCATTTTGCCAAGTCTGATCTGAATGATATCCAAAATATTGCTGTGACAAACAAACATATTTTTGTTGTAATGGATGGATGTTTAATGGATGTTTTGCACCAAGAAGCATTTAGCATATTCTCACTCAGACACAAAAACATAAACGCACTTACACATTGTTGACATGTGTGAGAGAGTGCACACTATCATGCTGTGTGGCCAGCCTTGCTCACTGTTGGCTGTGAGGAATAGCTCCATTTACCACTGGTCATCTATCTCAGTCACATCCAGAGGCTTAAACACACACACACGCACACACACACACACACAGGGGGGTTCACTTTCTCCCCATGTGAGCACATTCACATAAATACACACGTAGCCACACAGCTCAGTATTTAAAATGGAGAAATGCAATCAGAGTGGGATGCCAGATTGTGTTTACAACACTATCCACTTCTACTGCCCTCTTCTTCCTCTTCTCATTTCTATTTACTGCTCTTGTTGAGTTTTATTTCCACTTCTCTTATCCTCTTTCTCTTTATTTTTCTCCCCTCTTCTCTTAGCTTGTCATGAGTTGTTTAGAGGAGAAATGGCTAGGCAGGAAAATGAGGAAAGGCTGGAGACAGTAAAAGAAGGAGAACACCACTTGCTACATCTATCTCTTGCTTGAGTTGTTACAAAGAGTTGCTGTTTTGCAATGAAATATATTCACAAAATTGAATAATATTTTACCAAATGTGAATTTAATCATTTTGATGAAGTGTTTTTCGTTCATTGTCCTACATTCAGTCACAAAATCGTGTTTTTGGATAAAAAGTATAATGATGTAATGAATATCCTGCCCTCTAATCATACAGTCCCACTTTTATTATTGTAATAATGCAGTTTATAAAAAAGTTAGCATTGCTAATATGTGACATCATTGTTGTTGATATATATTTAGAAAATTGATTTCAACTGTTCAATTGTGATTTAATAACCCTAATATGCAGGAGCCTGTGAGAGTGATGTGTATGTCTATAGTATGTAAAATGAAGTGAATATGTGTGTGTGTGTCCATAGAAGAAGTTGAGTTTGTTTGTACATTAGAACAGTGGGTAGCATACTGTATATCTGCACCTGGGGCTGATAACCTTGCTCAGGGGCACCTCAGCCCAAGTCCAATTCCCTTCTATTTGGTCATGGGCTCCCCACATGTTAAAGAAGTCTCATCACCCATGGAAATGTTCAGGAGCATATACAGTATGGTGGGGTTATAGCCTGTGTTTGTCTGGGTGTGCTGGAATTATGTGGTTGCATTTTTATATTTGAGGGACTATGAATTAACCTCTGTATGTGTGTGTGTGTAAAAAGTTAATCGCCATGGTGTGCTGGGATAGCTCCTTGCCCTTGGCATGTGTTTGACAAGAGCTCAATCTGTAAATCCATTAATTACCACCATCCACACCAGCGTTACTGCTGCCACTGGAGCCACGGGGCGAGATGTGCTGGAAGCACCACTGGGTATAGTGGGGGGGAGGGTTTGATGTATAGATTTGGCTCACGAGTGGATGAAGAAATGAATGAAAAAGATGGGAAATTTAAAGAACACCATCTGATGGACGACCGCTCTACGACAAGACCAATGAAATTCTTAAAATGCTTTGAGTTGCCTTTTAAAGCAGCTGAATATTTTGTACCTTTCTGTCCATGTGCTGTCTGTCTTTCTGTTTATTCACTTCTCTCTCACACACACACACACTTAGTTTAGTCATTAGTTTGAGTGCGATTAGGTTCCTCAGAGGAAGAGCCTCTGTGGCAGACAGATTCATTTCACCAAATGAGCCCTTATTGTTCTGGGCCACACCAAAGCAGAGGTTTAGTGTGTGTGCATGTGTGCATGTGTGCGTGTGTGTGCGTGCATGTGTGTGTAGGAGAGGGGTGTGGGACCATAGACCATATCACATCTCCACTCGACACATCACCACTTGACACAGTCGGCTGAGCGCTGATGAAGCAGGTCCCCGGAGCGCACACAGACACGCAGTCGTGCAGCTACACACTTAATATTGCATGTGGACGCAGACTCAACAACCCAGAATTTATGTTCTGAACACAAGCACCAACACAAGGGGCAGCATTTACCCTAATATCTCACTGATTTACATTTGTCATTTAATATCTTTGAATTCAGATTAGTCAATTTGTCTGTGTTCTAAAGGTGCATGTGAGGTTACAGGGTCCAAGTCCTGGCATCTGTCTGGAGATTTTTCCAGTGTGTCAGTGGGATACAGACAAATATATATTTAATATTCCAATGAAATCTATAGACACTTTTGGACAACTGTAACTGAGATGAATTAGAATATTCATCAAAAGCTATTTTTCTATTCACCTACCTCTACAGAATTAACCCGTGGTATGTCAAGGCAATAAAAAAACATATATACTGCAAGAACAACAATAATATCGCAATATATTTGTCTTCAATAGCAATAAATAGAAATAAATGATCACCATTATGCATTGTATAAATACAATTTCAGATGTAACAGAATCACTCTGAATATTTTATTTCAGATTTGTGAAATGCTATGTTGTTATTTTCTGTTCATGAATAAGTAAAACACCACGCTTAAAGGGATTCTTCCACTTTTAATCAGGAGGGAAAAAAATCAATCTTTGTATATATAGTATGTAACGTTTATCAATATCATTTTAACTCATTTGAAAATGTTGACCATGATCATTTTAAATAGCACCAACTGAAATGTCTGAAAAGACGCAACCAGTATTTCTGTCCACTTTTCTCCTTCTTGCTCCACTTGCCTACTGTTCCCTTTCTCTCCTCTGTCTCTCTCTGCATCACCTTATCTCCCCCTCTCATTCCCTACAACCCATTCTGTCTGATGTTTAATGTTTCTCTTGCATAGAAGCAGCTTTTAATCATTCCTGCATTTTTGTTCCTCTTTATTAGTTTCTCTCCCTGGAGATGTACAGTAAGCACAGAATTGAGACAGAGTGGAGGAGGAGCGAGAATGGGAGAAAATATATGTATTAATGTTTCATATTTCCCTCGCTTTGGGGAAGGAGCTGATATTTATTTAATGCTGTGGACATTGTCTTTCTTTTTTTTCTTACTTTCTTTCTCTTTTTTTGGTCTCTTGGGTGTTAAGAAAAGACCATGACATTGGCCACAGTTGCCAAAAAAACATTTTTTTTTTAGATGTTTCTTAACTGAAACTAAAGCTTTGAAAACCAACGTTCCTTTATGGATCATCTAAACCATCTCTAGCTCGGCTTGAACACTAACACACTTCTCCCATTCTACCACACCTCCCCCTCTCACATGTTCACAGTTTTCCTCCTCTTTCCCTCTATACCCCTTTTTTCTTTCTCATCTCACAACAGATTTGTGGCCATAAAAGGCACAGGAAGAAGACAACTCTCTACCTGCTCTGATTGCTGTTGAATAATTAAAGACAATGCTCAAAGCAGCGCCACTGAGCCCCAGGTGACACACAAACACACTTCCTTCTCTCAATCTATGTTGTCTCTCTCTCTCTCTCGTATTGTTCAGCTACTCGTCCTGCACGCTTCTGTGTTTCTTATCTTCATCCTCTTTCATACTTTTATGAAGTGACTTTTTTCTGTCATAGAACTCTCTTGACATGATTCGTCTTTTTATCTGAAATGCACCTTTGGAGAATTAAAGCATCCCAGTTCGCATATAGTCTTTGTTTGGCATTCAGAGAGTGTCACAGGTGGGAATATTAGTGCCAACATAAAGATAAGACATGGAATAACTGGAGTAAAAACATTAAAATTGAATTCAAACAGGATAGTAACTTTATGCTGAATATAGTTGCCTGTCCAAGTAAGGCTGTAACGTGGTCCTTATACTGCCTATAGGTCATGGATCCAGACAACAGACCATCCATAAAAATCAAAAGTCGTTTTCCGATTCCCCTTGAAGCCAACCAGGAAATAAGAATATACTGAATAGCCACAAAGAGGCAACTCCACTGGTTACAAAAAGAGCCCCTTTTAAGTGAAAGTCTATGGGAAATATTTTTACCAGCAGAAAAGATTTCCTTGGGCGTTAACCTCTGATTGCAAAATGTCAACTCACGAATCTCGAGGCGTCAAAACAGGAGTTCGGATTCCTGACTCCTGGTTGCATTCTACACCAGTGAGTACATTTGAGCAAACTATAGTGGCCAGACAGGTATAGAGCTGGAGATACACATTGTACTCTAAGCTCATACAATACGCCTAGGGACTTTTACAGTATGTCCCCAGGAAAGACGAACTCAGGGGGTCCTGCATTAAACCAAATGGAACAGCCAGCATGGGGCCTCATTAGGAGTTTGCTGACTATGATTCCATTACAGTCTTTTATACATAGCCAATCATAGAGCTTCAGAGGATTCCCACAGAATATTTTTTTTTAGTTATTGTTCACATAATCAGTCGTTCTTGGGGCCCCCCTCAGCTCAGGGCTCCGGGCATTTTCTTGTTTTGCCTGCCATGTTGCAGCACTCCAGGCTAAGACCTGGGCCTTGTTTGCCTCTGGTGCTTGTTAAAGATACTCTTCTCTACCTGCTAAACTTCATTATCCGCTCTGGCTCTTCCTGTCCTTACATTTTAATAAAGGTTTGATTTACATTTACCGAACAATACTGCAGTTTAACTTGTTTTATGATGACGATGACGAGATATAATTCTGTACTCTTTTTTTGCATCAGTGTGATGTGGGGTCTAATTAATCTAGCATTTAATTCCTTTGTTAAATCAAAAAACAGACATCCCCAGCTGGATATTCTATCCAAACGCTACTCACGTTTTCTCATTTTCTGAATTAATTTCCCAGATAATCTATTCTATACAATATTTATTGTTGTAGAGATATAAAATTACATATGCAATAATAGAGGAGTTTAGCCATATGGATGCATTAAACAATGGATGATTCAAACAGTACACTTTCCTTCAGAACTGCTCAGTCAAAATGTATGCATATAAGTTATATGCTTGTCTTTTTGTGCTTCTACTGCACACACATACACATAAATGACTTGGTAGAATATCTTAGGGATGTGGGCGTATACTGTGTAATTGACATATTGGTTTAAATTCTTGTAAGTTTCTGTATTATCTGAAAGTCCTACTTATATTTGTATTTGTTTTCAGTATAACAGAAAACCACCTCATCAAGAAACATCTAGAAAACAGACATTAGGTTAATGCAGATTAACTAGGCCATCACCTCTTAAGCAATGTTTCTTACTGTATATGCAACTGACTGTATACTGTCTTGTCTCCTTCAATGATAAGAATCACATTTTCTCAACACTTGCAATTGCTTATAATAATATGTGTCTCTGTCTGTTGCTTGTCAGCCTTTGGACTACGGCGGTGATTTTCTTTGACAGTTTTATAAACATTTTTCCAAGATCTTGATCGCAGTAAGGCCACATGATTAAATAAAGGATGGATGAAAAATTGAAACGCACACCCACACAGACACAAAGGAGGCTGATGAGCAGCTCTGATGTGCTGCGGCTGTGGAGAAGAGTGCTGACACAGCCAACACTGTCCCATCATCGATTGGTCTGAGCAGAGGGAGAGTATCATGGTCAGGAGACACAAAGAAAGTGGGAGAGGTGTCTCGGGGTTTAATCTGCTGTAGGAGGAGGCCAGTGTCCTCACATTCACTGCTTCACATCTCTGGGTATAATGCATGTGTCTCTTTAAATGGCTAAACACAAGTTGTCTATGCCTTAAGGCAGGTTTCTGACCAAACACTGATATTAAAAAAGAATTTTGCACAATTTTCACGTGCAGACTCTCTGTAGCTCCAGGACCTCAGCTAAATCTTAATAACGCATGAGTGATGTTTTGCTACTTCATTTATGATTCTTTATGAAAGCTTAAAGAAAGGTGCCATGCTTTTTTTTCTTTTTTTTTTTTTACATTTATTGGTAATTAAATCGGATAGAGAGAACAAAATGATGAGTCAATGATTTACTAATCAATTGGTGTGGTTGTTTATGGTCTTATTGGAAAAAATTCAATAGAAAACTTTGATATGTCTGGGATTTTTCCAAAACAGATTTCCCATCCACTTATTTTTACCCAGAACCATAAAATCTGATTCACTCTGACTTTTTACACAGTCTTTGACTTTGAGGGTTTTTTTTTTTTTTATTGCAGTATAACATGATTTTGTTCATATTACTCAGCCTGAATTTAGTGTACTGACATCAGTACAAAGAATTGTTAACTTTAGATTGTTTTATAAATGGCCTCCAGAAAAAATAGAAACAGTAGATTAATAAAATATCAGTAGCCAGCATATTCCTAATAATGATAATTACAATTTAACATTTATTAACTAAATATAACAAAAGTGATGGTCTGTATATTATTTCACTATCAGAGAGATAAGAAATGTATGCGGCTCAGTTAAGGACAGTGTAAAATCACAGATGTTCCTGTTTGGTCTGTGGTTTGGATGACATATAATTCAAGCTTGGTTAGAGACTATATAATGTCTGAGGGGGGAGAGCATGAGCTCAATCTTTAATAGCCAACAAACCATGATGGAAATTACATCTGGGATAAATCTATGTTTACATATACACAGGTACAGCATGTAATATGAAATATCAATGCCTCGCTGGTCGCCCCTCTGAGGGTGATTATTTAATCCCGGCCTCCCATCGACATATGCTAATAAATAGACAACGCTGTCGTGTCTGTATCAGTCCATTCCAAGTGCTTACTGCTCACTGAATTAAAAATTGATATTACTCATATAGCCCTCACATATGGAATCATGTATCCAGCACTGTGCTTAGGAGCTCTATTTATGAGTATATCCACAAATCTCGGGGGACATGACTTGTTGCTGCAGCTATAACACATAACAAGTCAAGGATTTTTTTATCCAAATTAAAAAGAAAAACATATGTCCCTGATACAATGCAGCAGAGGCTTCCGGGTTGTTGAGTTGATTGTGTGTAAACAGATGTGTAAGTTTCTCACAGTAAACACGTTACAAGCAGCTCTTAAGTTAGTATAATTGGTTAGTTTTACTGTGCACCCACACAAGTTTTATGCCCATTTCAAGACCAAAGACACACCAAATACTGTAAAATGTGTACTGTATTATAAAGGAAATGTTCATTACATGTTTGAATGTTATTGCTACTTAAGACGGGAAAAATGGTGTGTGAGATTGGGCTGCCTTGCATGGGGAAATTACAGTCAAGTCTGCCATCATGTGGCCTTAAGGTGACAACAGTTTCTACAGCTTTTGATGATAGACTTTTATATTTAAAAACAATGCATTGAGCAAAAATGTGCTAGAGTCCAGGTAACTCAAATATATCTTATTTTTAAATTACTATGAAATTACTGGGAAAGTTTGAAGATTCCTCATGTAGCAAGTCCCCATATACAGTTAAGAAACCACAACACTAAAACACAAGTGGTTCATTGTTAGGATACTTAGTAGAGTAAGAGTGATTACAGTATATTTAGAATATCATTCAGAGACGCAGTTTTTAACCTACAGATTTATATTATATAATATAATTTTCTATAATCATATTTGTGAGAAATAAACACTTTTCATTAGATGTAAACACAGTCTTGATATGTTTTAGGCTATACATATAGGTGAAATATTATTGTAAAATGTTGCTGCAAAAGCATGGTAAATCTAAAAAGAAGAAAAGTCAGAAAACAAAAAACAGTTATTTCATGTGAATCTTGTGTTTTGCTTTGTTCTGTTTTTTAAGGCAATTTGACTTGAAATAAATAAATGTGTGCATTAAGCAGTGTTCCATCAAAAATGTTTCCCCATGCAGTTCTGAAGTTTAAATTGCACTTTAACTTGAGTACTTGATTCACCTCATTCAATATCAGAATCAGAAATCAACGAATAATTGTATGGATAAGCAGATGGACAGGTGTCTCTCGGAAACAGTCCTCACTGGGTGTGAACTTATTTTAACAATAATTAAAGACCAACATTTAAATAGTGAACAGAGCAATTGGAAGATTTGGAAAACCTTCCCTCCTTTGGACCAGCACTAGGAGTACACTGGTGGCTGTGGTCAGTTTAGAGTGCCCAATTAACCAATAACCAATGGGGATTGGGTACCTCACTCAGGGACACCCCAGCCCTTGACCTGGCTAGAACCTTACCTGACAACCTTCCGGTCACAAGCCAAGTGACTTTTCCACTTGGCCATGGGCTGCTCGCTGGAACTGCACCTTTATTCATGCAAGAATCGAGCTACTTCACTGCACTATTGTGAGACATCCACTAGATGTCACCATTAGTTTGAACAACTGAAATCATCATTGAGATCAAACTCTACAGCCTAGTGATCTATAAATTCTTTGTTGATCTTTCCTAACTGCATAGTTCAGACTTTTAATTCTATCTTTTTTTTTAACAGAGTATAATTTGAATATACACAATGAAAAATATTTTAATACACTGCATTTTCTAGTTGCCTTGTGTCTTGTTGTGCATTTACTTAAATTATGCATTGCTATTAACACCAACATTATCCTTAGTGATGAATAAATGCTGTCTGTCTATGTATACTGCAGTAGTTTTCATGGTGTACTGATATATCTGTTGCTTGTATGGATGCTTATTTGCTGTATGTAAAGAAAATTGTTGTGATTTCGCTCAAGTGGGCAAACTTACAAATATGCTGTTTTTGTTAAGTATGTAAAATTATGTTTAAAAATGCAGAATAATTTCACCAATTAATCTTGTACAGATAAAAAAGCATAGTCGTTATTCCTGTTGTTGAATGATTTCAATTATGTGAGTATGATTATATTACAATCTGATTCACAGCGAGGGCGGAGTAGACGCAAAGCATTGGCCTACACGTGAGGACCTGTTTCCCACTCTGTTAAACAACAGCCCTGCCATGTGAGCTGCCACAGCTCTGTGTTGACTGGCTCGCAGACAGCCAATAAAAAAAAGACTTGCGTGGCTGGTGCAAATGCAGCCAATCAGAAAAATCTCGACGGAGTTTGGTGGGCGTGGCTACAAAGCTGGACCCCGTGTGAAACACGGCACGTGCAGAATCTCGCACACACACACACACACAGAATCTCGCACACACACACACAATAATACGCCAGTAGTTGCCGTATTATTCTAACTTGCTTATGTTTTTTCTCATTCATTTGTATTTTACCACCAGTGTATGTGTCCACACTGTACATATGTGGGTTACACACGGTTTACATTGCCTACATTATTATTGTTATATTTTAATAGTTCCTGGTTTTCATGATCATGTTTACTATTTTATTATTTTCACTTTTTTTTAACTCTCTATGCTGACATTGCAATTGTTTTACTTTATGCAGAATTAGCTGTTTTTTTCTTTCTCTTTCTAAATAAATAATTACATAGTCATTATCATGAAACGTTAAATTATGATTTCTGAATAATCATGTCATTAATGTTTTAACTTACACAGTCTGGATCATTTATTTCCCATCGTAAGATTGACATGTTCTTGGAATATTTATTTTTAAAATAAAAATTTCCTTTGTTTTTCCAGGTTTGCCTGTGGTTGCTAGGGGAAGTGACGTCAGTGCAGTCAATCAGCTTTCATAGTGGAGGAGAGGAACCGACGGTGTTGTGAAGCGCACGGACATAAGTGAAAACTGTCCGAAGAATCCGTCTCCATCCTAATGTTTTGGGTCACAATGACCCATCTAACACGCAGAACATAAACTATACTCTTCGCTTGACTGGATAAAATTGATATTGTAGCTGTGCGTTGCTCAGAAAGATATAAAAGGAATGGTGAAATTTGGATTATCACGGACGGAACTGGGATTCTGGAGGGGAAGGGGATTGTGAACCGTTCAGAGAAGGTGGATTATTGACCGAGGTAACGACACAACAAACAGGTGAAAAGCTCAACTTTAATGAAAAAGCAAATTGCAGAGGAGGCAAGAGACGTTACGTTAGCTGACAGGAGAAATGGAGCTCCGAGTTGGGAACCGATATAGACTGGGCAGAAAAATCGGAAGTGGGTCTTTCGGGGACATTTATTTAGGTGAGTATAAATCATCTTTGTTCGTTTACTTAAAAGTCTCTTAATAAGCAACATTTGGGACTTTACTTTTTTACACAATATAAAATCTTCACGTTATTCTCTTCTTAATTAGTTTACGTCACAGCTAAGCTAGCTGTGACATTACCTAAGATCGGTGTTGCTAATTACTGTAGACTGTTTAAATTATAACATAAAACATCGTGAATTTAAAATAATACATTGACAGATTAATGATATTGCAGTTATCGCGTATAAATGGACAAGGTAACAACAATACAACTGACTTCATTATTTGTTGTTGTTTTTGTCTACAGCCACCCTTTTCCCACTGGTTTTATTGAATTTTATTAATCTGAAAATTATTATTCTTAATAAATAATGCTTTCATAATGTCAATGTCAAGCTGTCTGACTCCTGTTATGTGTTGTTTTTTAGTTGTCTTGTTAAACCCGTATATTGACATAAGTTACTGAGTAACATAGTATCTACAGTAGATAAACATACACAACAACATTGATAGCACATTAACATAGTATTAAAGATAGTTTAAATCCAGTGTGCTGTCATCCCTGCCAACTCTAAAATCAGGGTCATTATCCACGTCCACACTCTTTATATGCCTGATGTTTGATGTCCGCTTTATTACTTGAGAAATTCTCTACCTCAAATTAATGAATAGTGTTTTCCTGGGCTCCCCTTTCCACCACATTAAAAGAAAATCCCTTTGGAAATTTCTTGGCAGCCCTGCTAACATTCAGTGTCTTCGAAATCAGAACTATCATGATGTAGGATTATAAACATTACATTGTTCTAGCCCAGTCCTATGGATTGAAGACTGAAAATCTGGCTACCACCCAATCTCATTTCCATGACCATATGACATTTACCGATGAGTTGTCCTGTTTTACGTTTGCTTGTTTTTGAAAAGGCTTGGTAAACTGGTTTTTCCAGTTGATTTTGGTGTCATAGGCAGAAATCCCTTTGGCTTAAGAAATTTCTTGTAAACATGTAGCTGATCTCTTCCTAAGTATGATTTATTAGGACCAAACTTTGACACAAAACTACACAAAGTTTCAGATTTTGTCATAATAGATTTATTTCACCTTAGCTATATTGTTTTCCTTAACACATTTATCAAAACATCTCTCAGGTCCCTCAGTGTATTTACACCTTAGAAACAATCAAGAAGTATGAACTCTGGACATTTTGAGACTGTGTTGGATGAAATTTCAGATTTGTGCCGAGTTCTACTAGGTTGATTTCTGGGTTTTTGAAGTGTAATTTTTAAATATATAAGATTCATAGTCACCATGTTATTATTCACTCTTTTTCCAGGCACAGATATTTCAGTGGGTGAGGAGGTTGCTATTAAATTGGAATGTGTGAAGACCAAGCATCCCCAGCTCCACATCGAGAGCAAGATCTACAAAATGATGCAAGGAGGAGGTAAAATATTATCTTGCATACTGAATCATCCTCTTTCATCTTTGCCATCCTCACTTATCTTCACATACTTAGTTATGTGATGTTTCTCTGCTTGCACCCAATTTGCTCTGCTATCTTGTACTCTCCTTCCTCTTAACCTATATTGTATCAAATTTAATCTAAATGTGCAGGTCTTTAAAACTGCTAATTTGTTTTTCAATGGAGACAGATGTGGCCTGAGCTGATGACTGGGTATTACGTCAAGTATACAATCCACTTTTTATTATTTTAGTACCACTTAACTATTTTGTATGTGTTAATGTTGAGTAAACTGAAGCAATTATATACACTATTCTACAAATATATTTATAGCAACTATATTTAACTTAAGTAAATGTAGTTCATTTTACAAATAAAAACAGCTCCTCCATTGCTTTAGGAGCCTTTTTTGACATGAAATGACATCATCTTATGTGAGTGAAGTATATAGTCTGATCATCCATTGTATTTCTTTTTGCTGCCATTTTTCTGCAGTTGGGATTCCGACAATAAAGTGGTGTGGAGCAGAAGGTGACTACAACGTGATGGTGATGGAGCTTCTGGGCCCCAGCCTGGAGGATCTCTTCAACTTTTGCTCTCGCAAATTTAGCCTCAAGACGGTCCTGCTGCTCGCCGATCAAATGGTCAGACTCCTTGCTCACTTAAGATTGCTATGCTTTTAAGAACCTCACATATGTTTGCAGCAAAAAGACGTGTGAATTTCATCAAAATAATTAACTCTTTATCGTTGTTACTGGAAAAAAACTGAAATGTGGCTAGAAATCGTTAAATTGTTTGCCGGGATCATATTTACTAACGTTAAATTTTTGAATATTTACATGCACTGAACAAACTTGTATTTTTCTTATGTGCTTCTTCACTACAGATTAGCCGTATTGAATACATTCACTCCAAGAACTTCATTCACAGAGATGTTAAGCCAGATAACTTCCTGATGGGACTGGGCAAAAAGGGAAACCTTGTCTACATAATTGACTTTGGTTTAGCTAAAAAGTATCGTGATGCTCGCACACACCAGCATATCCCCTATCGTGAGAACAAGAATCTGACAGGCACTGCACGATATGCATCAATCAATACACATCTTGGAATTGGTATAGTTTTTTTCCCCCCCTTTTTTACTTGATCACAAAATCTTTTCTTAGACAGTGAATTTAAAGCTGTATTTTCATCTAACTACAATAAACTGTCCTCTTCTTGTCATCCTTTTTGTCGTCTTTCTCTCTCTCTCTCTACAGAGCAGTCAAGGCGTGATGACCTGGAGTCCTTGGGCTATGTTCTCATGTATTTTAATCTGGGTTCGCTGCCTTGGCAAGGCCTCAAGGCTGCTACCAAGAGACAGAAGTATGAACGGATAAGTGAGAAGAAAATGTCCACCCCTATTGAGGTGCTTTGCAAGGGATATCCCTGTGAGTATTAAACATCTGTATGTTTTCATTATTCTTTTTTGAATATAATTTTATAGCCATTAGTTCAATCAGCTGAAAAGTGTTTTCTCTTCTTTTTCACAGCCGAGTTTGCAACATACCTGAATTTTTGCCGCTCACTGCGTTTTGATGACAAGCCAGACTACTCGTACCTACGGCAGCTCTTCAGGAACCTGTTTCATAGACAAGGCTTCTCATATGACTATGTATTTGACTGGAACATGCTTAAGTTTGTGAGTACTAATCATGTTTTAACTGTTTCTAGTTGAATTATAACATCTCTAGCAAAAGTGTAAGTTATCATTTTCGGTTAAATATATTGAGTGATTGCTTTCAAGGGAGCGATTTTAAAAGGCAGCATTAGTCTGTTGTTTTTTTTATGTGTGACAGTATTTGCTTTTGTTTGCGATCACAGGGAGCAAATCGTGCAGCAGAGGAAGCAGAGAGAGATCGCAGAGACCGGGAAGACAGGCTGAGACATGGCAGGAACCCAGGTGCCAGAGGTGTACCTGCTGTGTCAGGAAGACCAAGAGGAACGCAGGACGGAGCCCCACCTACCCCACTAACACCCACATCACACACAGGTTAGTTTGCACAAGCCTCTTTTGATCTCTACTACTGTACTCATCAAAATCATCATCTGAGTGTTGGCTTTCAAAGTTTGGTTATACACATGTTTAAATTGAAGATATTTATATTTGAAGACTGTAAATAGAACTATAGAATTAATGTGTACCTCTTTTTTCAAATTATTTATTTTTATTATTATTATTTATATTTATTTCTTGAAATAAGAAAACTTGGACAATGTGAATAAACAACTTGATTTATCATCCTAGCGAACACATCTCCTCGACAAGTGTCTGGTATGGAGCGTGAGCGTAAGGTGAGCATGCGACTGCACCGTGGTGCTCCTGTCAACGTATCATCCTCAGATTTAACAGGACGGCAGGACACCTCTCGCATGTCCACCTCTCAGGTACAAGACATCTTCTAGGTTGTAAGTAAAAAAGAGAAGACTCTGTTCTTAATATAGAATGAACCACACCCCAGGCAAGGACTGCAATAGGAGCTCTCTATCCTGAAGGAAATGTATTCTAAATACTAGCAGGTAGATTTACTGAACGTTTAAATTTCTACAAATCTCTCCCAAGTAATGTCTGACCTAAAGACTTCAAGCTTAATAATATTATTAATACATTTTAAATTTTATTATAAGGCAAACTTATTATTTATTATACTTTAGAGGAATTGAATAACTTTATTATAAGGCAAACTGTGCACTTTTAGATCACAAAATGATCTAAAAGTGCAGTTTGTAATGACATTTCTGAAGCAGCTGATCACTTGTCCTTCTTAATGTATTTTTAGTCTCTGATAACTAGTGACCCTCATGGTTTTGTCAACATGATTTACACAAGATTCCGACTCAAATTAAACTTCTGGTTTTCTGTTAGGGTGAGATAAAGTGCAGCGATTCAGCCATATTTCTCCAGGTGTGTGGTTGTTACAGGATTTGGGTTCTGACTTGACATATTGGGCCTTCTCTCTCCCTTCCCCAAACCTCAGAATAGCATTCCCTACGAGCATCACGCTACCAAGTAGACGCTCGCCACGTCCTTGTGTGACGGCGGCAACACTGGGTGAGTTCTGCTACTGAAGCACCAGGGATGCATGCGTTTTAACTCCAGTTCTCTGCTGGGCTGCATCACTTCCAGCATGTTTCATTTTTTGCCTAATATTTGTGTAATTTAAGACATTAGCTCAACCTAGAACAGGAGAAACCCTGACAGGAGAAACTATCATATGGGCATGAGATTAGATCAGTAACATGCAAAGTTTTACCTGCAATCAGGTGAACACCACAGTAGATGTCAGGCAGTCGTCTTTGAGCTGGAACTTTTTCATAAATGAGTTGTGAAACTATAACAGCTATTATATCTTCTTGGCTCTTAATTAATTTATAGTTGCATTTAACAAATCTCAACTGATCAATTAGATGTTGACTACTCCCTGCAGGAGTGAGCAGCCCACTTGAGAACGGGGTGGATAATGCATTGCAGTCTGTCAGAGCCTAAGAATGTAACTCCTGCCCCCTTAATAAGCTCTGTGCCCGTGGCTTGTTGCTTGCAGTGTTAGTTTTGATATCATAGGCCACATTGATAAAGATGGCAGACGAACAGCTGCAGCACCCAAAGGAACATACCTTCCTACACCCACACCTTCTACCTTGCTTGATGGATTCCAGTGTTCACCTTCTGATGTCTGCCTTTCTATTCTGATCTTCTCCTCTAAATGTTTGCATGAAATGAAGGCAGTTGTTTAAAAAGTTGCCAAGGAGCTTTCTCATGGCTGTGGCTGAAAGCATGTGATCAAGTTCACATAGAATTCATGCTCTGTTTTTTAGAATTGAATTCTTTCCAGTCTTCTCTGTTAGTTGTGGTAGTAAAACATTGGAATAATAAGCTACCTTTGAGACTAGGACAAAGAAACCTCATTATGTAGGCTGTTTTCCACTCAAGATTGGTTCTATACAGTATTTTGAAAATATTCTGGTGTGTAAAACAAGCAGAAAGTAGAACCTACACTTAAAGGGACTATGTGTAAGAAATTAACTGCATTAAAGCAATACAATGTAGTGTTTGCTCTTGGGATCCTCCTAAAGTTGGAAAATAGTACTGTCTGTTGCAACTCTCATTTAAGCATGCCGATACCGGAGAATACCGCAGCTCGTAACATTTTCACGCCTCTGTTGCCATCAGAGTTAATTAAACACGGCAAGCTGCAGCTATGGATCCTAAGAAACCTAAAAAGCCTCACTCTAGAAAACATCTTAACCAGAGGAGAAGAAACAAAAGGTTTTGCATTGTAGAGGTGTTGAAGTACAACATATGAGTGGCTGGAAAGTGGACAGGAAGTTGATGACTGATACCTGTGTGAATAATAATTTCCTGGACAGGGAAGCAAAACGGGAAGCTTCAACCAAGGTTAGCTACAACTCTCTTTCTCCCATACACATTTATGTTCCAGAAACAAGCAACTCTGCTCTGAAGTGCTTTTTTTTAACATGAGTTTTTTTTTAACATTTATGATTCTGACGCATTGCATGCAGCAAAATATAGCTAATGTATAAGTGGCACCATTGTCTCATTTACACTACCAGTCAAAAGTGAGAATGAGAAAGTGTGAGAAAAGTCCAAGCTTTCTTTAAAATTTATGCTCACTGCTTTGACTTTGTACAGACTACATCACTTAGCAGTGCTATAAATGGATTGTTGAATGGCTTCATCCAGTGCCTTTATGCACTGAGTGTATTGCTGTTTTTTTTTGTGTGGTTACCTCATGTGTATCTTGCCTGCAGCTGCTTCATAGCTCTGCCGCTAATCATACTCGCTGACTTTCTTTACTCAGTTCTGTAAATGTATAGACTCATTCTAGCCTCATGGCTGCAAACCATGAAAAACGGGACATTGGCCCATTGGAATTTGTCATTTAATGTGATCTGTATGTTTTTATTTAAGTCACAAGTGTTAAACACATTGCGCAAAAGCTAATAATACACAAGCAATGAGAATGTTATTTTTAATGAAAAGCACATATTAAACATTCACAGAGGGGTTGGAAAAAACTAAATGAAATTTTGAACTATGTAACTGGTTGAAGCTTCATTGGTAGTATAAACCTCAAGAAGCAACAGTACTAAGTGGTCTCCATTTTCAGTTACTTTTAAATTTAGACTGATGTACTGTATATCTAAAGTGTTTGAGATGATATTGAGGCCCTTACCAGCATTATGTACACCAACAACTCTTGTTAGTAGATCTCTGGTAAGCTCTTTGGGTTTTCAGTGAATGTGTAATGTGAAGAGAATGTTTGAGTGTTTTAATCAGAGTATCTTTAAGCCACTTTTCCAATCTCATCATTGGGTACTGTTAAAACTGACTCACATTAGCTTTTGTTGACACCATTAGCCCAGGTGTTCCCTTAGTTTGACAACCACCACCGTGAAAGTTTAGATTAAGGTGAGACAGATCATAATGTATTACAAATTAATGGATAAAACCAGGCAATTCTAAAAGGTGCACATACTTTTTCTTCTGCAGGGAGAGCAGTGTCAGTGGTGCTTGTTTAATTTGACCCTCCTGCTTCTTGTCCTGTATTTCCTCTAGATGGCGCCTGGTGCACTGCCTGCAGGTCACCATCTTCTAGCTCCTCGATGAGCCCCCACAGAGTAACCTGGCAGAACAAGCCCTGCTTACCTAAGCAGTCTGTGCAGTCTGACACACCAATACTATCACTGTTAAGTACTATTACTACTACTACTATTACAGCTACCATTGGAAGCCAGCTTCTGACCCAGCACAAACTGCTTTGACTGACCGTACACCCTCATTCTTTCTCCAGTACTGTGTTGGTTTGTTCTCTTTTAACAAACGCCAACATGTCAGATCCCAGAACCTGTTTGTCCACTTGTTCAGGAGATATTTGCACAATCCTCCACACTGCCCCCACCATTACCACTAAATTCCAAATGGGCATTGGATTGTCCAGCGAACACATGGTAACCCAGCTATTTTTTCTAGGACACTGGCTGATTATACAACATCTACTGTAGGAGAACTCTCTTCTGTCTGCATTTCCTCCATCATTGATTACTAGTGTATACTTGATCATAATTCAGCATTTTTTATTATTATTATTATCTCCATTTAGCTCTGTTAAGCCAAATGTGTTGCTCTTTTATTTTCTACATCTATGGCTAGTTTTTGGTCTGTGATGCTTTTCACTGATATTTTTTCATTTCCTCCTACAAACCACAGTCAAGTCAATTTTATTTGTATTGCCCAACTCGTATTTTTAAATACTAAACACCACTGACAGCAGCAACTCTATAGCCATTTGTAAGAAATAAAAAGAAGCTACTTCTTTGCATGTTTTGGAGGTAAGCCTTCACACTCAGGTCTGGAGGCCTTGAGTGGTAGCCGAACCCATGAACATACCAAAAACGCGCTTTGGTATTTTGGATGTAAGAGGATGTGTCTTCACCCATGAGGTGCAAAGACGTTTTGTCTGTTAAACTCCAGACACTGGTCTACTGTCCACTAAGCACTGTTCCCTCTCTGAGGTACTAAATAGGAATTAGGGACATGGACGTCCATTGACACAAAATGTCCTTTCACTGTATACAGAAACATTTTCCTTTGTCTTATATGTTTTATTTTGAAGCTGTGAAGTACTTGTTATACCGATGTAAATGATTTCTCATGTTTTGATTTAAGTGATGTGTAAAGATGGGGTTGACCACAGCTACTGCTCTCAGAATGAGTTGCAGTGATCCTGTACCAGTTTTGCAAACAGCAACACTTTATAGGCATTGTGTTAATCCTCTTAACAGTGTGTGTGTGTGTGAATCCTATTAACATAAATGGCCACCAAAACCTGGAGAGCAAAGCTCAGCTTCACCATTTTGCAAGCTTCTCCAACAGCAGTGATTTTTTTTTTTATTATCATTATTTCTTTCTTTTTTTGGGGGGGGGGGGTGTTTAGCCCAACTTGTTTGATACTGGCTGTAATGAACAATGCCCTGTCTGTCCGAATGAAGTGGCTCATTGTAATTTCTTCTTGCTGCTGCTCATTCCACAGTTGTTGATCTGGAACTTTGATCTCTAATGGCCACTCTAAACCCATTGAACTACGTGAGAATCCAAATCAACAAGAATTATATTCTCCTTTATATTTGTTTGTGTATTTCTCATGTAAATAAATTAATTACTTGTTATTTTTAGTGTTGTGACTTTTTCCTTAAGAACGGGGGTTTAACAGGAACTTGTAAAGTTTCAAACACACAGAAGGCCTTTATTGCAAATATCAGGTTCTGTACAATTATCAGGTTGAAAGTTTTGATTGTGCCATCTCTACAAGATCAAAATGGTGCAATTAAGCAACTCTGTATTTGGTGACTTCTTTCATGTGGTTAGAATATATTTTAAAACATTCTAGATGTGAAGAAATATAATTTTCTCCATCAAAAATATATTTATTTGGGAACAACTAGCATGTATTAGACAGAAAAAAGTGCTAGTGCAGCAGGATGTGTGATACATTTCCTCACCAAACAAATAAAAGCTTACTACTATTGGTCTGTTGAGCATTGTATCCAACAGATACACATTACAAAAGGCATAGAGCACACATCACAGCATTTGGTGTCTGAGACACACACAACACAGCAGCTACCAGTAAGAGTAATTGCAAATTTCCCCATTTGTGGGACTAAAAGGATTCTTCTTATCAGTTAAGCATACTTTTACAGAACAGTGAAGACAATGTAGGGCATATGTACTGTATGTTCAGCAATAACTATGAATATACATCTCCCAATATTTTTGCACAGACAAAGCGAGTGTCCTACATACATTTTCATCAGGCAAGTGTTACACAGTTCATACAACATTACGAAGCAGAAAGACTTGAAAGCAATGCCATTATACTTCAACAGTTAGTGTTTATGTATGGAGTTGTCCCCTAGTGGTTTCAAAACATGTCAATAAATACCAGGAATAAATAAATCAAGAATGCAACAAAGGAAATTTAAAATTTGAGCATGAAATTAAAATTTTGAGCCTGGGATCCAATGCATGAACACACACACTATCAAGCAGTCATTTTGTACTTCAAACTTTGCATCACTTGATGCAGGGCTTCAGTCGCAGAAGTCATATGATGAGAAATTGTTATATTTTAAGGTGAGACACATTGTTAGGCTTCCCCTTTAATTATTGGTGAACTCGTGGAGGAATTTGACTCCACTGAATAAAAAAAAAAACCAGATGTGATCAAGATCACACCTGAACTAGCTTCATATGCTGATGAAGGCGATGATATGATTTCAAAGCTGCAGAAAAGGCAGCATGAAAACCTTAGCAAAAACTGGAACCCAAAGTTTACCTGTGTTTGACACAGTATAAAACATTTTCAAGCCCAGAGGGATTGTTTTATTTGCAGCATGTCAAGTCTATGGTGTGGCTTTTTTAAAGCAACACTATGTAACATTTGCTGGTTGTTGCTGTAGCAAACGCGCTGTAGTGACAGCAGATATTGGTTAAAGATGCATCATGTAACTAAAATATAAACAAATATCCATTACACTCAAAACACTGAAACAGTGCTGATTAAACCTCATGATCAGCTCCTCATGACACTCTCCGTGTTTCTAAGAATAGCAGTGTTTAGATCTTGTGTTGCCTAGCAATATTAATGCGCTTCATACAGGAAGTGATTTGTTGTACGTCACAACTTATGGTGGCTAGAGCAACAATGTCCAGTGTCAGAACTGAATTCTGTGACTCAAAAATTCCAGTCATTCAGCAGGTTGACAGGACAAATCCTTATTGCCCCCACCTGCCCCTGCACTGCTGCTGTATACACAACACCCTATCAGTCAGGTCTGATAGTATTGCTTCAGAGAGCCCACATTTAGATGGAGGGATGCAGTATGTGAATCATTTTACATACTTTTCTGCTCTTAAAGACCAAACAGGCAGAATAACAATGTCAATGAACACTGAAGTCACCCAAAGTTACGCACTACAGCTTTAACTTCTCAAGAACTTGCTGGACTCGACTGGCAATTTATGTTGTCAAGCACAGATTGATTCTCCCTATTACAAGTCAATGACCCATTCAAAGGATTTCAATGTTAAAAAAAGAGTTGTAGTGTTGTTATAACTAAATACTTATACTTGTTTAAATAAAACTGAGTTAAAGAACACGTTCAGCATGTTGCATTTAAGTTCAGTTCAGATGAAACCAGTTCTAAATAAGGAAGCTTCTCTGAAACTGGATTTCAGTAGCTTTCATTCTTAAGCCTGCTTTGTTCCCTTCATTTTATATGTAGGTCCAAGTACATTACTGTGCAAAAGTCTTAGGCCACCATTAGATTTGTTGTTTTAGCAATGTTATAATGGCCATTAAGTATAATTATTTATCACTTTATTGTAACACATGCAGTATTTTGTGTGGCCTACCCTTAAACTTCAGCAATAAACTTGAACAATAGTACGACTCTCTTAAACCTGGAGCAAAACTCTACTTAATGTTACTGGTAACACCTGTGTTTGTCCTACTATTTCATGTCAACAAATTATCTGCTGTAAAATTACCTATACTAATATATAAGACCAACTTTCAGTGACATCATTCCATTCCAAATGCCAATGATCACAGATTCTGACAGACATAACATCGACCAAGCTGGTGGTGCCCTGACACTTTTGCACAGAACTGTATATCACACTTTTAAATACTATTTTTGTGTGTGCACACTTGAGGGCACAGTTTCTCTCTTGCCTTCGCTACTTTTATTCTTTATAACGAAGTCTCAGTGTTTGGCTCTCCACCCTCCTTCATCATTGTCACCTCCCCTTTTCCATGCTCTCCTTCCTTGGGCTCCTCTTCTCCTTCTTCCACAGCGTCCACTGCACAGTTCAGTCCCTCCCTCTCAGCAGCAGTCACAGCCATCTCCATTTTAGCCTGCGGATCTTCTGGTTTCTTGCTGATGCAAAAGCAGTTTCCGAGGGTCAAAATAAAGGCGGACAGCACGACCTCACAGCCCGCCAGCAGGAAGATGTACATGTAGTTATGTGTGGTATCCAAGAGACGACCTGTTGGAGAAACCAATATAAGTTTGAAGTGAAATACCATCACTTTCCAAATAAAACAAGGAGAGCAATGAGAAAACTTGAGAAGCAAATACACCAGGAGGTAGCAAATGTATATGTAATAAAAAATTTCTTTTGGTGGAGCTACAGTGTCATGGCTGGGTGGATAGAAAATGGCATCTGTGCTTGCTTATGTTAACAAGAGTTCCTTCATGATTTGATATTAAATACAATTGTCTTTTTTCCTATTGATTTCTTTTGAGCAAGTCATCAAGGTCACAAAATAGACAGTTTATTGGGGTACAATTTACTTTTTTGGATTTAATGTGTCCCCTTGTTATGAATTTATTAAAAATATTATTTTTATGACTACTGTTTAACAAGTTAGTTTACTGCCAAGCCCTGACCCGGTTTACTATAAAAAGTCTCTTGTGCTTCCTCCTTGCCTTTGATTTTCTCACACAATATACCCAGTGTAGATCTGGATGCATCTCTGTGTGCTGTGTAAATGTTACCATATGGGCATAAAATGGTCAAAAGATCATAAAAAGCACCCTGCAAATCACTAACTTGATACTTTAGACACTTTTAGTGTAATGTCTATTTTAATAAACATGGGTATTTTATGTTGTATATTTATTATTAAATAAAATTACTGTAATGTGTCATAGAATTAAAGAGCAAGAGATACATTCAAATTCCTTCCTTTTGTGCTCTAACCTGCTCCAGGAGGCCCCAGGAGTACAGCAATAGCTTCCATCAGCAGGACCAGGCCGATGGCACTGGAAAACTTCTCTGTCCCCACAATCGCCATGAGGACCTCGAACTGCAGTGCCCCCACCATGCCGTATGATATCCCAAAGAATATACAGAAGACCACTAGACCTTTGTAGTCAGTCGCCTGCAAGGAGACAGACAAGAGATTTCTGAATATAACAACTTCAAAGAGGGATGTGCTGGCAATCTGACACGAACTCCGGAAAATGTCCAGACAATGGGGATAAGACATTTTCCAGGGCTTACTGTTCACTTGTCAAGAACTCAGTGGGAGATTGCCGGTGTCAGATGCTTTCACAACAGCAGGAAAATGTCTGGGACATTCAAGCAAGGGGTGGCACATGGGTCGAGCACACGGGAGACAGGACACTGTCGCTCTCGCTGTGAATTTTCCAGAGACTTTCCTGTTGTATTCTTACATGAGCTAATGACCTGTCCTGAGTGTAGTTTTACTGAATGTCAGATGGGACTGATCCAGCTCAACCCCATGAAACCTCATAGGATAAGCTGGTAGATAATGACGGAGGAATGGATAGATTTTCACATGCGCTTACTTCAATACTTTGTCAAAGAAATGTCTGGAGAAATTCTTGTATTCACAAACAAAGCCCCTCCAGAGAATTTCTGGAAAATGTCCACACTGCAATGTATGTCAGCTGCACAATGAACTGCCCAAAACATACTTTTTATCTGCATATTTGTTATACGGGCAACTGTAGTGTACATTAGACGGTCTTTGTGATCAACATGTTCTACTTTATTCTGCTTGTGATGTACAACCCATCGCTGCGTGGTTACCTGTGATCCTACTAAGTCGGTGATCCCGTTGAAGATCATTGAAAAGGCAAACAGGTAGATACTTCTGGGTCGTACGCACTTCATGCCAGCTAGAAGTCCTGCGAGGGGACGAGCAAACATGTCCACAAATCCCAATATGGTGAGCAGCAATGCCGACTGAGTGGCTTCATAGCCGAGGCCTTTAGCGTAGCTGACCACAAACACTGGGGGCACAAACAAGCCCAGGACCATAACAGATGCTGCAACGGTATAGATAACAAAACCTCTGTCCTTGAACACACTGAAGTCCAACAGTTTCTTCTTAGCTGGGGGCTTCTTCTCCTCCACTGCAGCCTTCCCCTCCAGTGCATGGGTAGGGTTCTTAGGGGGCAACAGGGGCCTCATTAGGGCACCGCACGCACAGCAATTGAGCAGTATACCCCCCAGTATGAGGAAACCCCCTCTCCAGCCATAATTGTACTGGAGGACCTGTCCTAGTGGAGAAAGACAGCACAGCGCCACAGGGCTGCCTGCTGCTGCCAAGCCATTGGCTAGAGGTCGTTTTTCACTGAAGTATCGATTCAGCATTATTAGAGACGGCTGGAAGTTCAACGCAAGACCCAGACCTGGGAACAGACAGAGAGAGACGGGCAAGGTCAAAGGACAACAGTGACTGAGCAAAATTCCAACAGTGCAATAAAAATATACAGTATATTTTAATATAATTGTCTTCCATGTTCATTATACAGTACAATGCATACGTTTTTAGTTAACATTACATTTGTTGCTTCAGCAATACTATAATGACAGTATAATTATTTCTCTATCACCCCCCCCCCCCCCCCCCCCCCCCCCCCCCCCCCCCCCCCCCCCCCATTATTTTCCAGCCCTAATGCATGTGTGCTGTTACTCTGATACCTGTTATAACTCCAGTGCAGAGGTAGAGGTGTATGATGCTGGTGGCAAACGAGGCTAGAATCATTCCTACCGAGGCGAAGAGCCCTCCAACCATCATCACCGGTCGACAGCCAAACCTGTTAACCATCACACTGCACAGAGGACCTGAGAGGGCACAGTCCATTTATGTGTACATGTTATACATGTGTGGAGATAACTGATTTGGATTTTCTATGTCATCCTTTTCTACCTGTGCCATACAGCATGGCGAGCAGTATTGATGAGATCCAGGCAGTGTCGCTGTATCCAACGCCAAACTCTCGGATCAGCTCTTTGAAGAAGACGCTGACAGCCTTGGGGAAGGCATAGGAGAAGCCAGTGATGACAAAGCAGCCAAACAGAACTGCCCAACCCCAGCCACCATCTGGTGCCTTCACCCCAGTAGGCCCGTCGTCCAGCGCTACGCCTCCCATGATGCTCTGAGGCTGTTGTGTTGGGGTCAGTAGCTATATAGAAGCTGTGATAGTAAAAACAACAAAAAAGACATTTTTTTTTCATATACATTGTCACTTTGCTTCACAGGCTTTCCATGTTCTAAAATAAATAAAAGTCAACTGATTTTGGTTTTTCTACAGCTGACAGTGATCTAGATATCAGGGCAGCCGATGGCCAATATATGATGCCTATATTTGGCTAATATGGCTGATTGTAGTTGATTGACCAATTGACCAATGCTGACGCCTCGCTCTACCTCTGTGAAAAATGCCTGTTGACCAAAACTACTATAGTTTACAAGACAGCCGTAATAACACAAATGTATAAAATGTACTTCACTTGTTGGTCATCCAGCTACTGTAGCATTGCATTAGAAGAAACAAGCCACTGGACATGTTTGGTTTTGAGATAGTGTGTGAGAGAGGTCGTTTTATTTACAGTGCAACCTATTTCAAGACAGTAGACAGTATGAGAAACACTTTTATGTGTGTGTGTGTACACAGTGTGTTATGTAAAGGAGTATACGTGCAGCACATGTATACTCTCCGTTGCAGTGAAGAGAAATATGGGATCATGATGGGGCTGATTTACTGCAAACTGCCCCTGAGAAAAATTCATGCTCAGCCAGCGGACGGACACAGACACACGTACAGTATGTAGTACACACAGATTTGCACAGCTATTCTACTTAGGACACAGCATTAAAGTCTGTTGATTTGGACAGCTTGAACAAAGTGTTATCTCTAACCTTAATCATAACCAGTTAATGCCTAATCCTAAACTTAACCTAACCACAATTCAACTCTTAGCCCTAAACTTAAGCAAGAGCTGGTGGTGCCAATCCCAGAGTGCAAAAGGCAAAGGAATGCCCTGGACAGGCCGCCAGTCCATCACAGGGCCAACATACAAAGATGATTTTTTGTCGGTTTCAGCACCAGACCTTCAGATGACATGCTGCGTGCATACACACACACACTTCATGTCAAGGCTGGAGACATTTATGTAGCACTCCTGACATTAATATCTTGTTGCAGACAGTTTCCCGCCCTTTGTCATTCACCTGATTTGTTCCATCCCTGACTCTCTCACTCACCCACACCTGTCGCTTTGCTTCCATGCTCCCATTGTGACCCGTGCAACATTCTGCAGCAACCCCTAGTTAGCACTATCACCTCCACCCACACTGAAATAGGACTCTTTCATTCCTCACACACACGCACACACACACACATGCATGCCGCTGAAAGGCAATTGGCACAAATCCTTCATTGTGTTTGTATTACAGGATATAAGCCTATCAAAAATTGTACAAAGAACATCTAGAGCAAGCTAGATTTAACCATAAAATACATCCATTGTTAATAGGGTAAATCTGTTGAAAAAGATTCCTTTACCTAGGCATCACATACAGTATATGTCCAATTGTTAAAAAGCACTATTCTCTTGTATCCAACTGGTGAAGGTTCAGTGTGATATTCAATCTCTTTTAGTTCTGTTTTTGGTCTCCACCAACTCCTGAGGGAGGTATCTCGCACCTTTGTTGCTAAATCCCCCACTGCATTCACCAGCTAATCTAGTGCACACTTCCAGACAGCAGGCCTACATGTGACACAAATCATGATTAGCTGAGGAACACATTTAATTAATTATCATATTTAAGAAGAATCAGCTAACACATGTTGACCAATTCAAATAAACACCCAATCGGAATGGGGTTTAACAGTCTCCGTGCTGTTAGGTGCTTAAGAGGCGGTCTATAATGTTCAGCACATTTGTATACAGCATGTACAGCATGAAAATGGCTCTCGTGGTTCTCAAAATTTTATACCAGAGAAAAAATCTTGAGGTAACACCATTATCACCAATGTTAAAATACAGTTGTGTAAATAGGCTGCGCGAAGTCAGCTATGGATTTTATTTATCCATTTATTTATTTTCATTTGCTATTTATTTTATTTTCTCTATTTTGCTCAGCTCCATGCTGATCACACACCCCGGTATATACAGTAGAACGGTATTTCTGATTTTCCTCTAAGTACCACCAGGGGACGCTCACACACCACTGGTGGTACACGTACCACAGTTTGAGAATCATGGCTCTAAAAGAATGAAAAGGATGCTTTGAGCATCAGCCAACAACAGCAAAATTGACATTATGGCTAGTCATAATTCAAGTTCAAGATATCATTAATTATCCTCAACTGAAGAGACTACATTTTAAATATAAATGACTTTTTTTTCTCTTTAGATATCTTGAATTAGGTTTCAGATAGTCAGAATGATGTTGTACATATATAAAACTGGAATTAGAGATCTCCACAATTCAGCTACAAACAAATGCAACTGAATTGTAGATATCTAAAATGAAAAATCCCATATGCATGAATGGCAAAAGTAGGTTGAATCTTACTGGCGAAAACTGAATTACAGATATCTGAAACTAGTTTTGACTAGTAAGAATGACATCACAGATATCTACAACGACAATTCATACTAGTCATACTAAAGTTACACCTAGTCAAAATGACTCACATATATCTGTAGTGGTATTTCCAGAGAGTCAAAATCGGCACTTAAATGTTAAAACAGCTTGGCATAACCCACAGTAAAACAAAAATTGCATTTTGCATTAGAATAGTCGAATCATACACAAGGGAATGATTTTTGTGGTCACAGTGACCTTGAACTTTCACCTTGTGTGTGTGTGTGTGTTTGGTCATTTCTGCTGTATCATGTCCACAAAAATGCAAAGGAGGGACGATTCTGACAACGTACTGCATCCAGCATGATACTATAGGCAGCTGTTGCTCCACCATGCTGAAAGTAAGTGCCCCACTATGCAAAGGTCAATGGTTATGTCTGGGCAAGGAAAAAAAAAACAAAGTTGCCTGAGGGTCGTGTCACCAGTGTGTGAATGGAGTGTGTGAGTGATAAACAAAGAGCTAAATATAGAAGCACTGTGTCGATGGGTGAATGTGACTTTGAGTATTTGGTAAGCTATGCATTATATCAAATACTCCAAGTCCAATTGTTGACCATGACTGTCACATCAAAAGCAGCAATAACTTATGTTTTTATGAGAACAATTTTTCTTCCTCTGCATCACAACAATTTCTTTTCATTGTAATATATTACTTATTACCATTTAATGGATTGTAATTTATAAAAACGTGTGTGTGTGTGTGTAATGTTTTATACTTACATTAACTTACATTTACACATAGTTTTAGATCAGAATGTCATGTTGCTGTAATTGCCCACAGTTGCACACAGCAGTGGTTCTCAACTGTGGGTCCCCAGGACCACTGGTGGTCTGTTGCATACTGCCATGGGGGTCCAAGAAAAGTGAACAGACGAATTCATTAAAATGATCAGGATACATACATTATATTCCTATAATTGTTTTTTTTTTTTTTTTTTTTTTTTTTTAACAGAATGATTTATCCTGTAGTCACTGTGTAATCTGAATTTGTTCATTTGTATTCAAACAAATCAGGTTATTCTGATGGAATATGTTTAATCTTGTAGACAAGATAAAGAGAAAAACATTTGTAATAGAATGTCTCGCGTAGGATAATAGAAAGTATCCCATTAAAATTAGTAAAACGCGTTCTTGAAAATATAATCAGCCATTAATACGACACCAATTCCATTACTTTACACACACATGCACGCGCACACAGACTCCAGTGGGAGACAACGGCAGACTTGTCTTGATGACTGTTGTCTTGATGAGCACACTTTTCTATCTCAAGGTTACAAAAGTAGGAAATGATGAACTGGACGGTTTGGAGAGCACGTACACACGGTCTGACACACCTCTGCGTCACATCCATAACTACTAACTTTCACAGCATCACACACAAACAGGCTGAGTGTCTTCATCACCCGGCGACGATCCTCTCTCTGTGTGACATAACGTCGTCGCGTGTGCCCGTTTCCTGCGTATTTCAGACGAGAATACAGAAAGGATGCTCCACTTTGAAAGTCAAGGCTTTACCTTAGCCGGCTCCGTTTCCTCGTTACGCCTTCTCTGTATAAAAATAACCTGCTCCCGTTTGCTGCTCACTCTCTGATGCTCAGCCCACGAACAGATGTGGATACCGGTATGTGTGTGTGTGAGTGTGTGTGCGCGCGCGCGCGGCGGGCAGACCCCGGTGGTGCCTACGTGACGGCCAAGGTGTAATTTCTGTGCATCCCCTACCACCATAACACCTGAAAGGTCCATTTATCCTGAGCAGCAGGCAACACCGGTCATAATCAAAATAATGCACAACCCAGGGGCTGCGCATCACTCACAATGACCACAATGTCAATAAAAGGAACCTTTATTTATTTATATCTGCTTGTTCGCCCGACTGTCACCTGTTACCCTGGCGTACACTGCTATGATCCATATGGTACAGGAGATACGTTAAAAATGTATAACGACCGACATGTGATTGCATATGCACAGAATAGTGGTTAAAAATTAAAATGACAAAATAAGAACTCTCACAGTACCTGTTGTGATGCTGTCGTCCAGTTTCAGAGGCGCTTATCATGTGCGCGCGCCTCCGTCACCGTCTTATTTATCACGGCGGCGCGCAGATGGGACAGTCCTGTAATGGATGTCTCTGACCACGCCCCCTCTGGTGCTGTGTCAGAATTAAAGAATATATAGAAAATTCTTTAGAAAAAAATAGAAAAAAGAAAACACCTTTATGAAGTAGTTACAATGATTTTAAATGGATTAGGGGGAAATTGGTGAAACTTGTTTTTTAAAATATATGGACATCTGTCGTTCTCAATCTTGTGTCTTATTTTTCTGTTTCTATTGCTTCCGCCCCTGAGTATTCACTTTTTTTTACTTATACTATGGGTAAATACTATAGGTATTTGAAGTAGGACCTATTAACAAAAATATTTATTTATTCAGGCCCTACCCTGCAAAAAAGTGGTCTAGGTCACGAAATGCACGCCATGCAGTATAAGAGAGTGTCACATCCACACAACCCATTGTTCTTATCAGCATCAGTCAGATTATAACTGCTCCCTCTGAAGTATTTGATGCCGGGACCAATATAAACATCCGTTTTTATTTTTTAATTATTTTAGTTACTGATCATCTCATTGTGCATTATGTGTCCCTTTCCGTGTACCCGACATGGGCGTGCTGCGTGCCCCAACAATGGCTCTTAATGTGGATCTTTTTGTTCTGTCCGTCACTGAGTCGCTGTGGAACAAAGAAGTTAAGTGCCAAAACACTTCATTAAAGACCTCACTCTGGTATCAAAGAACCGAGATTTACGTTATGTAACCCAGTGGTTATTATTATTCTGTTTCGGTAGGACAAGGCACCCCTGTGAACGTGGTCAGTCTACCGGAAAGCAAAGTAGAAGAAGAAGAAGGAACCATTGTCTTTCATAGCAAGAAGGACAATTTGTCAGACGTACCGGTTTCCATAGAAACAGGTAGACCGCCGTGGGACGTGCCAAATTTGTAATTCGCTTGTACTTCAGCTTGTTTAATTATATAATTAATTAACAAATCAATGTTAATTTGCTTGGTCGCTACATGAGGTGTTCACTATTAAGTGTGGGGGCTTCGGCTAAAAGACTGAAGCTAGCTAAGGCTACCTGCTCTACTATGGTAGGCTAAGCTAAGCTAGTATGTGTGTTGGCGTGTGTATAGTTGTACGTAAATACTGAAATGACCATTTTCACTCATAAACCATAGGTAGCGACGATGACGATGCCAATTCGGGAAAGTGAAGATATTTTGGCTTGTCTTTATTTTTTGTCACACCTTAAAGGTGCCGTTCATGGGTTAAGAGCTGGTTTTAGGGTTATGATGAGACCTGGGTGGATTAGGGTTAGGTTAAGAGTTGGGTAAGGTAAGGTATGGAAGTCAGTGCAGTGTCTTAGTAAGTAGTAATTGCACAAACCTTTCTGTGTATTTGTTACCTGTTGAAGGACCAGTGTGTAAAATTTAGTTAAAATTATATTTATTTGGCACAAATCACAAAAGTAAAATAATCATACTTATTTTTATTACTGTACAAACATCTGGTTGTATGAGTTGTTTTATGTTTCCCCAGAGTGAGCCTTTTATATTTGTATCTAATTTTTTTATATTCTTTTTTACAGTAGCCCTCACTGGACAAATTAAATATATTTTGAGTTTTATGCTCACTGAGGGCTACAAGGATTCTTCAACTCATTTTGAGGGGAAGGATGAGGTGACCAATAGGGAAGTGATTGCAGCATTCTAACAAGAATATCTGTGGTGGTTACAAACAGGCAAGTGTCAAAAGGAGAAAAAAAACACTTTACTGCACCAAATCTTGTACTTACATACATGTCTATTCAATTCAATAATTATATACTTATGTAGATGTTAAATAGGCATACCTACACATCTCTAAAAACTGTTTGCCATGTTCCAGAAGTTATATTGTAGAATAAATGTACACAATTGTTCTGCACATTTGATGGAAAAACCGCAGTCAAAAGTTAAACCAAAAACTTCACTGTATGATGATGTATTTTCTGCGGTTCATAGGTGGATCCCAGTACCAGTATGCAGTCATATGGGGAGAGTGAATTGGATCTGGAGGCCCAGCTGGCACAAAAAGAGAGGGAGTGGAAGGAGCTCCAGGCTGTGAGGATTACTCAGCTGGAGAGCTCCCTCAAAAAAGCCCAGGAGGAGTGTTCCACCCTCCGGTATTTGTCCATCTTATTTTAGAAAAACAAGAAATGTGGACTTCCTGCTTGAAAAGTTGTAAAATGTACATCAGTCTCCATCTCAGAAAAGGCTGATATTACTGCGAAGGAAATAGATAATTTGTAAATGTAGTTGTTTTTTAAGAGGTGGCCATTTATATTGATCTATACCAATTTACTAGACACAGTTTAAAATGAGTGCATTTATGTTTGATTAGATAATTACATAAATCCATATTTTTCCATCTTCTTCCAGTCAACCAACTTTGTTCATAGATTGTGCCCTATGTTGTTGCCAAACTTTCCTCATTAAGGCCTTTTACTCAGTGTGCATGTCTTTGTGTATGTGTATATATATGGATGTGAGGTTTATTTATTACAATCCTTTTGTTTTGCTAACATAAGGTTGATCGAATAGAATTAAACATAGCCCTTGCAATAACTGACATAAAAATGTCATAGTGTATTTTACAACCTTCCCTTGCTAGTTTATAAACAGCAGTTAGCTTCAATTTCAGTCCACAGTCAGGTGGTTAGAGCAGCCCATGAGTGTTGAGTGTTAACACAATTTGTGAAGACTCATAGCTTGGGAAGCAGCTGACATTTCTTGACCTGCCGTAAAAGCCCTAATGGCGGTGGGTGTTAAGTGAACAGTAAATAACTTAAGTAGACACAGTGTCCACAATTACTGTTAATTTCTCTTCTATTTTCTTTAAGTCACAAAATATAAAGTATCAGTGCAATTACATTTAAAAAACAAGATGTATAAAACATGTACTTTCCTTTGAGGAATACAGCTTTTTACTTTATAAGTAGAACTAATTTGTCTGTGTAACTGTGAAAAAGTTTTGTATTCAAGTCTCAAATTAATTTCAAGGATACCTGTTTAACATAACACCAGCTTGACCATTTGAACTCTGTAGGTTTTGAGCCAAGTTACAAAAGTCACCTACCACTAATGATATCAGTCCATGCAGATAAGTAGCTTTGGCTTTATTTGTGCAGGTTTTGAAATATGTGTCAAAGATAGTTGTCTCCAAACCAATACAATGTATGTAGGTCAAGAGAAAATAATTTCATTACTAACCAGTAGACTTTATCTGGACAGACATGTTGCTGTTGAAATGTTCAAATGGCTTTTTTCAATGACATCAGCAACACAAACTTAACGCTGCCCACCTTCATTGTACTAGGGTAGAGACAGAAATCTCAATGACAAATATCTCAGGCTGAGCATATAAAACAAAAAAAGCATCTGATATGAATGATATATGATATGTGGAAAAAAGATGAGTTGTGAAATTAAATTGCACCGAACCACTTGCATCAAGTGAGTATGTTGAAGTTGACTCCACTGAGCCAGTTTGTTGTGGCTCAAATTATGTCATAGCCAGTTACTTGCTTTGTAATGCTTCAATTGTCAGAGAACATTACCGGCAACTGAAGGAAGACTTCCAGTTCAACCTGGCCATCCTAGATGAACGAGACAGAGAGTTGGAGAAGTATGACATCATAACTGCCAGAGCTGTGGCTGCAGAAGACAAAAGGTATTTGGTCCTCTTTAGTATCTGTGTTGGTTCTCATTAACCCTGGTCATAGTTGTCTAATGTCATTGAGTCAGTAGGAACTGGACTAGTAAATTTCTTGAACTGTATCTGTTTGGCACTAACTCATGTCTCACATTTAGGTTCAAATTAAATTTAATTCAAAAGATATGTAATTAATAAAATTAACTGTAAAAAGTGGTGCACACAATTAAACTGCACACCTGAATAAAAACCAAGGACAAATATAGTCACTTAAGATCTTTTTTTTTTTTCCAACCTTAATGTGATGGTCACATCATCTCACCTAACTACACATAGCCACACATACAGTGATGTTTGTATTTAATAAGGTTTGTTGCAAAATAAATAATAAATAAAAGACAGTAGTGATACATATTGATACATACTGTGTTATGAGCAACATAACACTTTTATTAAAGATCTTTCTTTATTACATTACAACATAAGTAATATTGAAGACAGTGCTGAGATTCCATGCTGAATGATTTTACGGGGTAAGCAGTCGTTTCATTTTTCTGTCCTTGTGTTAGTTCAGTGTGTTAGTGGTTTTTTGGGGTTTTTTGACATCTCAACATGAAATAATGTTCTATATCATTTCCAGATGCTAGACACCAAAAAAACTGTAATGTCCTTAACAGAGAGTGACCACATCAACCAAGTCTGAAAAGATTCTGCCTTTTGCAGGCAGAGGGAGCTAAACCAGCTCCATGTACACATCGCCAAGCTGGAAGAGAAGTTAGCCAGAGAGGCTGAGGAGAGGCAAAGGGAGAAGAGTGAGAGTCAGCACGCTGCTGCTCAGCACAGTTTGCAGATGCACGAGCTGAAGCGGTGAGTCAGGTGGAAGAAAGTCATAATAGAAAAAGCCAAGTATGTCAGCATATTTTACCTGTCAGTGACACTAGTCCTTGGAATATAGAAAGGGTTTCAGTTGTACAGAGCAGAACCTATTGCTATGACAGTAGGTGAAGGAGAAGTTTTGCTATATTTAGGGTGAGATCTTTTTGCACCACAGAAGTGAGTGGTAGGATAAGTCAAATGATGTAGATTACTATGTTAATATATAGCACTTTTGAAATGTTTTATTTATTAGAATAAAGAGCTATACAGCATACAGAAATAGACACTGATAGTTTCACATGAAGGCCTTTTCCACTTTTGTTTAGTGAATATACATGTGAATATGCACAAGGAAACGTCAAGGAGTTGTAATGTTTGATCTGATCAGTCCTCCAGCAGGAACTCTCTGACCTGCTTTAGCCTTCATTGTGCATTTCAAAATGTTCAATCTCTCTCTCTCCCCCCCCCCCCCCCCCAATCTCTCTCCCCCCCCCCCCCCCCCCCCATAACTCTCTTTCACTCTGTGTGTGTGTGTGTGCTGGATGGTAGCTCTATGGATGACAAAATTCAAAAACGAACAGAGGAGTTTGAGATGGTGAAACTTGATTTGCAGTGCAAAATACAAGAGTTAGAGGAAGCGATGACCTTACAGAGACAGGTGAGCACACACGCATGCAGACAAGCACGCAAACGTAGTATATAGTAAACAAGCAGAATTTGGCCTTACACCACAATGCAGGTAGGAGGAATTGAATGTAATAATCTGTAAATATTGCACATAACATCTCTATTCCAATAGGAGATGACAGCAACATTCGACAGAAACCTCAGACAGCGGGAACAGGAGATCAACTTGAAAATGGATGAGATGTGCGCTCTTGTGATGTCTCACAATCTCAAGGTGAGAACTGTATGTTGGCATGATGTTATGTCATCACTATTTGTTGCTGCATGTCTCTACTTGTGTTTTTGTCTAGGTAAAGCTCCTATCTACAGAGAATGACGTTCACTGCCAGGCACAAGTACAGGCTGCAGAGGCTCTCAGAGCATCTAAGGAGTTTTGTCAGCAGCTGCAAGCCCAGTTGCAACACAAAGACTGTGAAATTAAAGACATACGTGCTGCCAAAGACCACAGGTAAGCACCTGTAATGGTTGTGTGCCGGTGTGTGTTGACTTGATTTGTGTTTTAGGTTAACCACTGGCTATTTTCTGTCTCAGGATAAAGCTGCTGAAGGATGAGGTAGAACACATGGAGACTAAACTGAAAAAGATCAAGGAAGACAACAAGAAAAAGTCAGTTCCTGATAACACTGCATCCTCATGTAATCATAGCCAGCTACTAGCTCAGGCTAATGTTTTAGTGGCCCTGAGAGTAAAAGAAAAAACACGTTTGTGCCTGTTTCTAACATTCAGCTATAGTGGAAATAAATGTTGTTACCTCATGCATAAATCTCCACAAGTTATCTGAATGACATGATGTCTCTGTCAAGATATGAGAGTTTGGTCCAAACAGCGAAGGAGTGTGATGTACAACTAGAGGCTCAATGTCGGGCCCATACAGAGAAACTGCAGGAGGCTGAGAAACGTATTGCTAAACTACAGGAGAGAATGAAAGTTCTGGCCACACAGGTGTGCTGCATACAGAAAAAACAGCTAGAGGCCTTGGAAGAGAAGGATAAGACAATACACAGGTGAAAGAGACAATAATAAAAAAAAAAAACAAAAGAAAAGCAAAAATCATCATATCAACATTAACTTGAGAACCTGTGATCTGTGCATGTGTCTGTGATCTCAAAGGCTTTGCACTGAGGTGGAAACAACACGGACTGGCTGGGAAAAGTATATTCATAATGTCTCTAGTGAGATGGTTGCCAAGGATAATGAGATGATTGCCCTACAGGACAGAGAATCCAGAGTTAGAACTGAACTTGAGAGGAACAGGGAGGAGACAAAGAGGTGAAAACATTGGATAATACAATCATTTTAATGGCATAACATAAACAAAAGGAATAATACTTTTTATGACTAAGCGTCTTAGACATCAGCTATATGACCTAGTCTAAAATATCTGTTTGTAATGTCAGGTACAAGCAGCAGCTGTGTGATGGTTTGAAGAGAGAAAATGCCTTGGAGCAGAAGAAAGTCCAGGTGGAGCTAGAGTGGCAGAAACACTGTGAAGACATGAAGGCTAAAGTCTACCTTGCCAATGAGAAGCTAATACAAGAACTGACACAAGCTAGAGATCAGGTCAACCTCTCAAATGTTTTATATTTATATGTGATAAAATTGCTCTCTATTATCTACTTTTGCGTAACTTTGTGACTCCAAAATTTTTTTACAAGGAGATATAAGTGTAAGTTTTCCATCCTGCTTTGAAGGCTGTTAACATAATCAAAATGGTCCTAATCAAGGCTTTATGTTGATCTTTCTCAGGCAAAAGCTGAGCTGAAGGAGAAAGAAAAAGAACTACAAGACATGACTGTCTTACTACACTGTGTGAAATCAGAGAGAGACCAGGCAATAAGAGTAAGAAAATGTCCACCTTACACTGTGTAGGTTAACAGAACCATTTAAAACTACTAAACTTTATAAACCCATACGTTAACATGAATAAAAGAAACAACTCACTTACACAGCACAGGACAATTACTGATTGAGATACGGACATGAAGACATAAATAATTGTCTTCTATGTAGATGTACATGTTTACTGTTTCTAATCTCTGCACCAAGATTTATATAAACAGAAATTCAAATAGGTCCCAAAATAGATCCTTGAGGAACACCCCTTGTTACTATCAGAGATGCAGAGTTCTAGTTGTCTTGGGGTTTACAGTACATTCTTCCAGTCAGGTTAAATCATTAAAAAACTGTGCATTTTTTATGTTTCCTAATAAAATAACCATACAGACTGCAAAACCGATTGACTCAATGTTCATCCTTTTTTAACTTATTTTATCTGCACAATCCTTGATGCAGACACCAGAAACACTAGCTTTGTTACTAATCAGGCACTATTTTCAACCTCCTTCTAGGAACAGCATTGCAGAGTATCTAAAAGGTCTATCAGCAATGGCAACAACTCATAATATCTGCATGATCTTTCTCACAATTATCAGAAGATATAGAGCAAAGGTATAGAGTTAGTAATGCTGGAGAGAATTATGACCGACCAATGACAGTCATCAGAACAGCTGATGCCACACAGTTGAATTTAGAGCTGTCCTATTATTTACCTCTGGCCTTTTCCTTTGAGTGTCCTGAGAGGTATGATGGCCTTTCTGTCTGGCTTAGTGCTTCCCAAACATACCAGACTCGTTAAGCTCCACTGGCACAGAGAGGAAAAACATACCAGGGTCCTGGCTGAGTTTTGGTTGGCTGGTTAGATGATTTATCTGCTTAAAATGTTTTTTCATATTTATTATGGATTAACTTGATAGTGTGTGTAAGTACTTTATGTTGTGTATTATTGTTTTACAACAGTATTTTTGTTAAATATCTCCAGATACTGATAGAGAAAACTCACTTGAAGGGGAATAAAGTTTTGACAGACAGTCTGCCGATTGCATACACACATTTAATGAGGAAAAATCCTGTCAGAGAAACCATGTGAATCAAATATGTACATGGGCAAGGCAGGTAGCAGAGAATTATTTATATTTAAAAACAAGTTTAAGAATATACATCTATGAAATATGAACAGAAAAAATAAGAAGAAAAGACTCTACAAAAAAAATGTATAAAACTAAAAGAAATGCAGAATAAATATAAGAAACCTAGCCAGTTACATTTTGATGTCTCTAAAGTGGTAATGCAAAGATTATTTAATGCAAAGATTATGTATATTCATTCAAGAGTGCTCTACAATAAATACTGTACTTGTGCATGTGAACAATACAAAAACATAAAGATAAGGTGGATTACTCTGATCAAATGAGTGTGTATTTATTCACTAACAGGGTCTTACACCAACATTGGACTCCCTGGCATCAGAACAGATTTTTCGTATGCAGGAGCAGAACAGCATTCTACGGGCTGTGGTTACTCAGATGAGGAAAGACATGGAGCATCTCAGCCAACCCACACTCCAATCCCAGGCCCAGCCACAGGCCTCCTCTCCTCAGCCAATTCAGCATCCAGCTTCACCTGCTGCCACCTCCATCACCTCTGCAGCCAAAGCACAGATGACAACAGAACCACCTTCCCAAAACTCTGACATCAACTCTGTAGTCAACCAGGCAGGTGTGGACAATACTCCTTCACACAAACCTGGATATAATTATTGATTTTCAACATCCAGCAATTTTCAGTTAAAAACAAAAAAAGGTTTAGATATAGTTCAGGTAGGCATCTACTCATTTCAGTCACGGTTTAGAGTTGTCAAAAGTGTGCCAAAGTACGGATGTGTCTTTTTTTAAAACAAAATGGACAAAGCAACTAATCACATATGCATTTATCGCTACACAATCTAGCTTAATGTTTTATAGTAAGGTCCTTGATGATGTAATATAAGGGAAGAGGCAATTTGTCAAAACTATATGAGTGATTTTGCAAGTTAGGTTCACCTGCATTCTGCTTAGACCTTCCATTATTCAGCAAACATGGAGCCATATAATTTGTTGCTAACAACCATGCAGCAAGGCAAGTGTTTCTAAGTGCCATAATTCTGAACATCTCAAAGCATCATTCAGGTGCTCTTCCCACGGTACTGTCAGTTTCATTAGTAACCTGCTTTGCAAAAATCATAAAGTCAATGGCATGCTAGGTCTTACTGCGGTTCATTTGGTCTAACAATGACTAAAATTTTCTTCTCTTTTCTTTTTTTTATTTGTTTTTCTTTTCTATAATTTGTCTTTCCTCATGTGGTCCATTTCTAGAGGGTTGTGCCAAAAACTCTTTGATCATGAAGCAGCACAGCAAAGTGGCACCTGCTGAGGTAGCTGTCACCAAAATCATGGAAAAGGTACTAAAGGAAAGAATTAAAGCAGTAATGTCACAAATTCCCCTTGTATTGAATGTCAATATTGTCTGACATTACCCAAGTTAAAATGGTGTTCTATGCGCTTTTACTGTATGCCATAGATCTTCCTTCTCTACTTACCGTATTTTCTGCTCTTGGTAGCTTGAATACACACATTGTGTAAGCTGATGAAGTAATACATCAGTTTCTTCAAGTTTTATCTTGTCCCCCCCCCCTTCAGAATGCACTGGTACAACAGCTCCAAGAGGAAAACTTGTTTTTACGACAGCAGCTAGCCTCAGGTTTGGTTGAAAATGTCTCAAGCAGAAAAGGCAACCATCCTATCTTGCATAAGAAGCTGAAACAGGCAGCATCCTGCATCGCCCGTCTGAGCAGCGAAAAGCAGCAGCTGATAGAGATTGGCAACCGCCTTCGTGCCCAGATCACCGCAGCTGGACTACAGGGTACAACAACAATATCATTTTTCCTACTTTATTGATGTTATCACAATTAAGATTTATGTTAAGCTTGGGCTGAGGTACTGTAGAGCATTAAACATCCACTGTAAATGTTGTGTTTGTAAATAATACATCAAAGATACTACTTAAATATACCCTGGCAACAGTTATGCACAGTAACCCTAACAATACATATATGGTATATTACTGCAGTAAAACCTTCTTCTGGTTTTCCATGAGAACATTTTACTAGAGTGGCTGTAGTTTTTACAGCTGTTGACTTTTGAAAGATCTTGATGAGTGTTTTTAATATTTTTCAATATGTACATGTAAGAGAGAAACGTGAGCAAGAAATATAGGGTGCTGGAACTATTCTTTCCAAATCAGATATTTGTGCTCCCTTAGACATAATGTTGGTGAAATAGAAAATTACTCATGACACACTGTTAAGACACTTTTTATTTCTATAATTCAGTACCATAAATCATAAAAGTGTCTGAGGCCACAATTTTTGGGTCACTGGCCAAGCCATGGAGGAGCAAGGACAGGAGGAGGCATAATAAACTGAATAGAGTTCATTTTTTTCATTCACTGGAATGTCCTCTACAACATTATTTGTCTAACAGAATCTATGGAGCCAGAGAAAGACACCGCCACAGAAAAACAAGAGCAACATGACCGGCTGTCTGCTCTGGAACAGCTTCAGTGCCAGCTCACCACACAGGTAAGTGTGGTCTAATGCAAATGTATATATAATGATCATAAAAATGCTTAAATGAGGGATTTTGAAATCAGATGTTAACAAAAGTATCATGTTGTGTGTTAACAAAGTGCTGCTCTGTGCTGATGTAGAAATACCCTTGAACATGTCAGGATATGAGTCAACTCCACTGCTGATCAGACAAAGGAGTGGCACAAGCTGTGTGTGGTGCTACTTTACCAGTTATGTCACATTGATGCGGTTTTCCAAATTGGTTGAATTATGGCTTTAATTTATATACGTAATTCTCTTAAAAATTATCACTAATATTTTTCTTTGTCTAAATTAGTCTTTTTGTTCATTGGATTTGTGTCTATGCTACTCAGTTAATATGAATTCAAAGAAAACAGAATATTTGAATCATACAGGATCTTACACAATTATTGGTATAATAGTCAATGGGTGTGGCCAACTGCGGGATAACATAAACTGATTTACCCAGAGACACTAACATTGTGTGAAAAAAGTTAGTGGAAGAATGATCATGGTGCAAGTATTTATTTTACCACTAGAGAGCACACTTGGTCCACTTTAATGCACTTGTGCTTTCAGGAGCTGCAGTATGCATTGAGGCAGGTGGTTGGCACTGATGCAAAAGAGCTATTCCTGATAACCAAGAACCACAGTCCTACCACAAATGGTACAGCCAACCCCTGGAGCTACGGTCAAAAAACCACAGGCACATCTGCGGTAAGAGTAGTGTCTTAAATACAGCATGAATGGAGAAGCAACAACAATTCAAATGCTTAATTCACTCATATTGAATGGATATCAGTTCAGCTGCATCTGAGTTTATTAGATATAAGATATTCATGTTTTAACATTCACGTTTAATATCTTTTGGAAAAAAAATATAATAAGTATTACTGAAAGTAAAACATTTAAACGTGAACTTAATACCCTACTCTTATATTCTTTAGAGCTGCAAGAACAAAGAAAACTGTCCTCCACTGAGCCAATCACAGAGTTCACTGAATGCGGGGCCTCAACCCCACTCAAACCTGTCTAACATAAAGTTTTCTTCAGTGGAGTCACTGCAATCGCTAAAGGAGCTGTGGGCAACACTGGACCATGTAAAGAGTCCATCTACTTTCTCAGAAGGTAACCACACTTGGATGACTGGCTCTCATCACGAAACTTTTTTTAAGACTGATACTGCAGCTTATGTGAACATGCAAATTTACCATTATTAATTTCAATCCATAGAACGCTTAATGTCTTGGGGGCAAATACTCAGGAGAGTATATATATATATATACACATATATATATATATGTGTATATATATATATTTCATCATAGATAATTAGTACATGCCGCTAAAGCCATATAATAATGGAAACTAAGAGTAAAATGTAGAAGATTTTCAAGCCTTTTTTGTGGACTTCACTAGAATTTGATGTTTAATCTTCTATATACTCTATGGAATATAAATACAATGTGTTTTTTGTGGACCAGCTGAGTTGGAGGGATTTATTTGATGATGAGATGACACCCCTCCAGCTTTTCAGAAATGTAACCAGCATCAAAACACACAGCTTTTATGCTTTTTCTCACTCATGAACTTGAATTAACCACAGCAAGTCATAGTATCTCTGAGGATGTTGGGTGGATAGAAGGATCTACTAATTACTATTTTTTCTATACAGATTCTTAAAGGCTGCTAACTCTGAGAACAGGTAATTTAATATACGTGTGTCTAAAATCACTAATATCAGTTACATTAGCAACAGAACAGCTACAGAATATCCCTCTGACAACATATACAACCCTTATACCCAGAGTGAACACCATGGTAGTGGTTGACTGGGTGAAGGACACATTGAAGGGTTATTGCCCACTGTGTGGTTACAGTTCATGTCAGCTCTGCTGAGAATAGTTTCCCAACCAAAGCTGCAGCCAGATCTGGCAGGGACTCCGTGATAAGAAATATTGTATCATCAAATAATTGTGAAATCTGACATTGCAAAAAAAAAAGGGTATGAGTACATAGAATAACTGTACTGGCTGAGATGATTGTAAGACAACAGTGACAAATAACTACTTGAGACAACCAAGGAATGCAGAGAAGCATCTCAAACCTTGAATCAGATGGGCCACACCTGCAGAAGACCATACTGGGTATCACTCATGTCATTTTATTAGATCTCCTGTGTTACAAATACAGTGGCCACTGAGTGTATGTTTTCTACACTGTCTTAAGTGATGAATAAGTTGAGGACACCTTTCCTTTTTTGAGAATTCCCTTTTTTGTTAAAAACAAAAGTACGATATTATGAACTACTGCACGTGTTAAAGACAATAAGAGACATATACATAAACAAAACAGACACAAGATGAAGACCCATGTTATTTAAGCACTGTATAGAAACTTGTTAATTAATAATGCAAATGATAACATGTCACCTGTGACAGCCATTGAAATTTTACCTATCTTGTTTGCACCTAAAGGTAATAGTGAGCTCTGTGTGAGGGCAGTGGCTGAGCCTGGTGGTGCTGAAGTCCAGATGGCGGTGCGTGGTATAAGTGCTCCCATTCATAGCCATTCCCAAACTGAGGTCCAGCAGAGGATGAACACCGTTAAAACTCCATCAAACACTACCAAGACCCGCAGACCTGGAGCATCTGGCAAGATCAGAAACTACAGTGTTAAAGACTGACACACAAGCAGGGCAGTGTGTTAGTATGCTGGTCATGTCCTACTCAGGCTGACAACAGTTGTATAAAATCTTCAATGGCTCTGTTCAATTGCAAAGCCTAACACCATTAGTTTCCTAACAAAAAGTGTATATTACAGATTATAGGCATGTAGTCTAAAATTAAACCACTTCCACTTGTCTTAAAAACTACACAAGCATAGGATTTGTTATAGTTTGCTATCATTTGTCCCATTCATTACTAATTTGTCTCTCTTGAGCTCTCCAGATTTATAAAAATGGGTGACCTTGAATGCAATTCTTTTTTTTTTTTTCAAAAACATAGCTTTCTACTGCATTGATGACCTTTTTTCTTTTTTACATATTACTGTAGGTATTTTTGAATCCATTTTGTATGTTTTATTACTCAATAATGAACATTTTTACATTATATTTTTTTTTAGATTTTATTTCCCCTTTTTTTCTTTAAAATGCAGTTGAATATGGTTTGCACAAGTTTACCTTCAAAAAATGAAGTAGGCCTTAATCTAACCAAAATAACCAATGAGTGATCATTTTCACCACAACCTGTTTCTTTTGCTCTTTGCCTGCTGTGTGCCTTCTTTTTCACTTTTTTACACTACCTCACCTGACTTCTATTAGACTTTTGGTCACATTTGAAGGCTAATAACTTCTCCCACCTCCACCATTCTGCATACTTCTATATTTTCATGTCTTGGAATGTCCCACTCTAAAGGTGGGGCCTTTGACATGCTGACAGTAGCAGTGGCAGCAGTGATGGTGTATCTTTCAGATTAGTAGTGTGGTAGCAGAAATACAGGTTTGATACAGCATGTTGGTTGTGTGTGTGAGAAAAGTATAGTATCTGACATGTGAGTGTAGCGGCAAACAATACTGTGCTACCTGAAATAATGCTGTCTGTGAAATTTATATCAAATGTTTTTTGGGTTTTTTTTTCATCAATGTCAGTGAATTGTCACGTAAACAAAACCATTTCTGCCTGAAATGAATTTTACACTTGGTAAATAAGTAGGGATCCTTTGTTTGATTTCAGGCAATAAACCCATCTATTTGTTCATTGTTGACATTATTGATTGTAGATTACAATGCGCTTTTAAAGCTTGTTATCACTGCGTTGCTTCAGTAGGTCAATGGTAGAGAAAAGGGGATGATGCTTTGTTCGAACGTCATGCTATCTAAAGTGATGAACTCCAGTAACCCTCAAGAAGTCAGACGAGCGCTCCTGACTACGTCATCGCTGTAGCCCCGCCCTGTAATCACCCTATCTCCCAGCAGCACCCTCCCACCTACTGTGATTTGGTTAGAACTCACACCCCCGCCATGTGATTGGCTCATTTCTATGCTCTCCAGACATGTGTACCCACGTGTGTGCTGAAGAAGCTCAGCACTTTCACACTGTAAAGCTGCAGTAGTGTGAGAGGTAGTATATAAAAAAAATGTTAGTAGACTCAATGTGGACTATACTGTATGTATGCTGTATACTTGGTCAAAATTTGTTTTTTTTTTATGGCTGGTGGTCAGCCATAAAAAAACAAGTGGTCATTTATGGAACTCACAAGACATGACAGAGACCATAGATAGGCCCAAATGACAGCAAGTATAGGACTCCTTATGTAACATCAACATGGATTGCCATTGTCAAAATTAGAATTAGAATTTTGCATTTAGTCATAAGTAGAGGTCAACCAATATGGAGTTTTCTCTGGCTGCTCCAGATGGAGAAATAAGCTTCAGAAATAAGTGCAGTGCATGGTCAATATATGATGCTCATTTACCTTGCCCAGTTTTCTGTTGTTCCCCCTCCATCTGACCAAATATAGCAGTTTAACAAATAACAATAACAAATAATACACAAAATTGCTTCACTAAAACGATGGTATATCGAACAACAAGTAGTATTTATCTCCAATCTGCATTTTGTGTCACTTGTATAATGTTTTAAACTGAACATGGTTTATAAAGTATATTGAATGCATGAAACGGGTAAAACTGTCTTTTAAATGAAATAAATACAGAGTTTCTACTCTGTGTATACTTCTTATATTTCACTTTATATTATATATGTATATGTACACGTATGTATTCAAATTTGTTGTATTCAATGTACAACTGTGGAGTGTATTTCTAATGTTTCATTTTGTATTTTATGCTTATATCTACTTTATATTCAACCTTTCATATTTTATCTATCTATCTATCTATCTATCTATCTATCTATCTATCTATCTATCTATCTATCTATCTATCTATCTATCTATCTATCTATCTATCTACTGTAAATGCGTTGTCATTCAAGCCAATAATCCAGCGCTTGATTTGCGTCAACCATATGTCGTCAAACGTTCTTATCAGGAAGTATTCCATTATTTCACCTTTAAGGCAGAAACAACACTTTTTGGTGCCGTTTCATCGTCTGGTCGGGAGCAGTGAGGATGAGGAGGAAGATGGTGGCGTGCGTGCGTGTGCGTGTGTGTGTGTGTGGGGGGGTGTATTTGAACTCTGGTAACCTCACCGCATCAGTGAGATTTTTTTTCTTCCTCCTTGGTGTGACAACACGGGGGCGTTCAACGAATTACTCCATCACTGGCTGTATCCAAAAAGGCCTGCCTCCTTTCTCATTGGACTGTCCAAGTCGTCAGCCCATGTGGCGTGGCCAGACGGTTTGAGACGTTTAAATTCATCGGAGGAAAAAAAGCACACACACACACACACACGGGTTCACGGAAGCTCGGGTGCTAACGTTAACGCGAAGACGACGGAGACGGCGTCTGCCTTTTTCCCCCCTTCCCCGCGACCCAACATCACCGTGGACGGTCTCAGCCTAGCCTAACGGAAACAACGAGGAAAAGGACCGTGTCATTTACTCGCGTGGAGCCACCAGCCTGTCGTGACTTGCAGGGAAATAACGTCGCGTGGGAAGAAAACCGGTAAGTGAGTTCTGACGGTTTTCCACTATCTTCACTGACTCTGCCAGTGTATAGTTTCTGCTAAACTTGTTACTCGAAGCTGAAGGTTTGTCACAGTGTTGGATTTGAGAGAAATAATTTATTTAATTAACTGAATGACTGGGCATTTTAAAATTTATGTCCATTTTATCTGCGACATCACCCCGTCTATTAGCCACACGTCACGTCACGTCACCACAGCAGATTTTATTTTCAGGAACAGCAACTTGTCTGGGTTTCCTCTTGCTGGAGATGAACAACAATGCCTGGTGACTTTCAAGTGTTTTTATTCCAATGTAGCTTAGTGTCCAAATATTATACCACATGGAAAGTCTGTACTATGACCAATAAGTCAAAAATCCTAACAAAGATATATTGATGAATTGCAAGGTCATCAGTTGGTGTTAACTTCATTTTGTTTTCACCATGCACATTCAGTATATACAGATAAAATGCAGACATGTCATAAACTGCAGCTCTATCAAAATTAGGAATTTCTAACAAAACAAAAAATATATTTGAATATTCAGTGTAACTATTCATCAACTATTCGAATATTTCAAACTCCAGTGCATGAGTTCACAGAGTGTTGAGCTAATGGGAGCAGGTGAGGCATTCAAGGACCCTGGAAAAATTCCATCACTTCTACAAGATCTGCAGCATGTTGAGCTTTGAAGAGCAGCTTGAATATAAATCTAAGAAATCTCTTGAATTTTGTCACTTTTTGCAAGTGTTATGTGTTTAACTAAAACACATAACACTTTCTGCTGCGGCCACCTTATTATAATAGATGCATCACAAATCACAAATTAGGTCGTCAATGCAGTAGAAAGCTTTGTTTTTGAAAATGCAATTATTGGTAAAACATAAACTACTCGTAATGTATTATGAGTAGTTGACAAGCGAATAATCCTATACTCATACCTATCTCTAATCACAATCATGTTTATAGCCAAGTTGGTGTTTTTGTAATCAACAGTTTACTTAAAATGTTAATAAATATGAAGGAAATGTAGAAAACTGTCAAACAAAAGTGTGCTGTTTGCCTTTTGAAAACAGACAGGTATATTATGTGCTGTGTAAAATTTATTTGCTAGTACTGGTACTTAAGTTAGCCAATGCTGACACGTGAACTAATGTGCTGACACAAATCATATTTGAGATGATGGCTCATTAATACCATTACATGTTATGTTTAACTAAAAATTATAATCTTTAATGTAAAGCCCCCAGTACACCCTGCAAACATTTGTGTCGAAAATGTAACTGTAGTTTCTTAAGCTCTTTCTAAAACAATCCCCCTAAGGTTAAATAAAGAGATGTGACAACAGAAATGACAGTGATGCAAAATAGCTACCATCACATGCATCTTTAACTTTTCATTTATATTATTCCTGAGGCATGTTGTAATACTAATCTACCAACCCACCATGCAATTTTTCACAAATTTCTGTTTAAACAATTATAGCAAGGAAGCTTCAAGCTATGCAGTCATGTTTCAGTCTTCATTTGCCCCTCCTTCATTCCAACCACACTGGGAATTAGGCTGAGTCAGACACTGACAAGGCTGCGTCGCCTGAGTTGTGATGCCACAGAGGCTATGGTGTCTGTATTTCATTGGGTCATTTGTCAAACTCCCAGTGAAATTACATATGTCCTCATATCAGTCAAATTAGGGTGCCACATTAATTCAACTTACCTTGTTACACATTATGCAAGAAATAACTGTGTGCTATGTTAGTGTAATGCCCTATTCTGAGCTGGTAGATACCAATGATAAGCCATGATCAACACTATACAGAAAGGCTTTTGTCAGAATGATAACCTGCAGGTGACTGAGGGCATTAGTGATCCTGGAACGAAACTGTTGCAAAGAAATAAAGATTTAAAAAGTAACATTAATGGTGTAGTCGAATGGCCTTTTCAGCCTAAAAATGTGAGTTGTGGAGGTCTATGTAAAAACATTAGCTTGTTTTTATGGTCAAAAACCTCATAGTTTCTGCACAGTGAGCCAGTCTACTGCTCCCCTCTGTCTGCCTCTGTTGGCCACGCGGTTTCAGAGCTAAACCACATTCCCCAGAACTCCGAGTCTCTTGTGATTGGCCAGCTACCAAGAGCATGTCGGAAATGGCAGCCCCCTCCCAGAGCCACAGCTCTGCTTCTACAATGCTAAAAACACAGCTAGCTGTTTAGGAGCAACTTTTGGAAGTAGCTCCATCGCGGTCCTTCTCTGTAGCTCCTTACAGTTTGATCCAGAGTCACAAGACACAGAGACAAATGAACCACCTCCACCACTGTGATGATGGGATCTCTGGGATGGAAATCTTTCGCAACTCTTCAGCAAAAGATTCTGGGTCTTTCCTAGCCTCCTCAAGCACCAGCCATGTTGTCTGTAAAATATTACATTCAACACAAATATTCGGTCACTTTTATTATTTATTACCAAGATTTTAAAATCGGATTATTTGTAAATAAAAAAGAATTATCAGCATTTGTACATCTGTTTTTACTGGCTTTGCAGTGGCTTCTATCTTCTTTGACTATGGTATGACACCATGAAACAGGTTGGCCTGCAGCTTTCTTTCTTTGTTCTTAATCACTGCTACCTTTTTTGTCTAATAGGCTCAATGATAAGACCAAACCTGAAAGGAAATTGTCATCAAATAAACAACAAAACATAATCCTTAAAGGTACAGTGTGTACAATTTAACATGTATTGGTGAAGTTACATGTTGCAGCTGAATATCTCTCATCTCACCCTTCTCTTTGAAGTGTGTTGAAGAACCTACAGTATGAAGCCTTCAGTTAGCATCAAAATTCAAAAGATATTTAGTTTGCCCATTGCAGTCTACATTGGGGTCCAAAATGGTGGCTTCTGTTGATTTGACCTGGCTCCTGATATTGATATAAAAGGTATATATCAATATAAGTATGATTAATTTAACAAGGTGGACCGTGAAGATATAAGAATGAAAAAGGAGGAAAATGAATGTATTTATACATAAATCACAGGCAATTTAAACTATATTACATTCCTCTGATGTCACAAAGTAAATGAGGAGTCACCAATGTGTTTGCACCTCATTTTCCAGGCCTTGTAGTTCTTGTGGAGTGCTGCTGTTGTGTTCAGGCTGATGTCATCCATGTTGTGGATTAATGTTCAGTAGCACATGAGGCTAAGATGGGCCTAGCCTTGGTCAGAGAGTGACAAGCCATTGTTCTATTTGTGTGTTGACTCGGCCAGCTCAGAGCTAGCTTATAGTCTCCTAATGCATCTCTTAATGCCTGCAATCAGGTGCAGGGTGTAATCTGGGTCACAAACGTAATCGGCAACAATATCTGACACTGGGGCACCTGTATGAGACTGTGTTAGTTATAGCAAGAGTTACCTAATAATTTTCCAACTGTGTGTGTATTGATGTTTGCAGTCGTGTGTGCATAGCATCTGCATGCAGCCCTGTACTCCACCTTGGGCATAATGCCAGCAGATAATGAAATGATAACATTTAAATTCTTTTTTGATAAATCATGTGTGTGGTTTTGGTATGCTGATTTACTGTCTTGTTACCAGCAAATGGAACCTATGCTAATTTGCCAGCTATTAGCATAGTTTTTCAAACAAAGAAAGTGAGAGATGTTTTGTCTCTTCTGAAGCTTCCACTGTAGCTTTGTGTTGCTTTTCATTGTCACAGTCATTCATCAGTAGGGTGTCTCCTCTAAAGGTTAATTTTGTGCTTTTATTTGCTTGGTACCAGTTTTTATCTATTTGCATCTTAATAATGGAAAAAATTGACCTGTCCATGAGTGTACCCCACACTCTACCCCGATTTCATCTCATAGCCATAAAGGACATTATGTGAGTGGAAGGGCAGGCAAGTGCCCTGAACCTCTGCATGTGTGTACACATACTTTTTAAAGGAAGGGGTCAGAGGATGATGGTTGGATGTTTGCCCTAAACTGATGAAGACATACAGTATGACTCTGTTCTAAGCTGCTTGCTCATTGGTTGTTTCCAGTCCTGTTGGCACAAAAAGGCCTGGTTTAGAGACGATGAACAAAGGCCAAACACACACACATATAAGCAGACTTCTTTGTCTCCCATAAATGCTCATTCATGCATACTCAGACACCATTCAGTGTCAACACAATGACAAATCTTTGAAAACTCAAATACTCAAATATGTGTAATAAGGATATTTGATGGTTCCTCATACTTTATTTGCTGTTCGCTGCATTATTTGTACAATAAGGTGTTGTGCAGATGAAATGTGACAGCCAAAAGTACTGCATTGACTTTATTATCCTCCTGCAAATCAGCTGATGAGCATAACTCACACAGAAATTTCAAATTATTTTTAAAAATTTCTTAACCCAAATTTAGCTCAAACATTTAGTAGTAGAAATTGTTTAGTTTGGTAGGTCACCTTTGTGTATATTAGACATTTTAATCTTTTATTGAGTCATCCAGCTGTATATTTTTCCAATAGTGTTCATCATATTCCTCACCATGTATAAAATAGTATACCACTACATATTAATGAGATATTGGACCTCTCATACTATGTCCACAGTAATTCGGCATGGATGAGATAGTTGTAGCAGGCATATCAGGCCGTTTGCCTGAGTCCAACAATCTGGAGGAATTCTGGGAAAACCTTATCAATGGCGTAGACATGGTGACAGAAGACGATCGGCGGTGGACACCAGGTGAGACCCCACATAAAGCTGCATTTGTTGGATTGTTTAAGGTTAACCAAGTCCTGTGGACTGTTTTCTAAAATGCTACGATGTATCTGCATTTTCATTCCCTTTTTTCAGGGTTATACGGTCTTCCAAAGAGGAACGGTAAACTGAAAGACATCAGCCACTTTGATGCAGCCTTCTTTGGAGTCCATCCAAAACAAGCCAATACTATGGACCCCCAGCTTCGTCTCATGCTGGAGATTGCCTATGAAGCTATTGTAGATGGAGGTGAGGAGTCAGTGTAAACTAACATGAAAAATTGAAAAAGGGGATCTTTCTTTTTGTGCCGAGGATACAGGAAATAGCATTTATTATAATACCAATCTGAGGATTTTATGAAACAAGATACAATGGCAAGATACAATAACAGTAAAATTCTGTTATGCAGGACTGAACCCGGCCTCCCTGCGTGGCACTAAGACGGGCGTTTACATTGGGGTGAGTGGTTCAGAGGCTGGTGAGGCCTTTAGTAGAGATCCAGAGGAGCTGCTGGGTTACAGCATGACAGGCTGCCAACGTGCCATGTTGGCTAACAGATTATCCTACTTCTTCGACTTTAATGGTAAGAAGACCCATTTAGAAGGTCCATCTGTTTTGATGAAGTATCATTCAGTGAGTTCTTGGTCTTACTTATCATTTTCTTTTTTCTTCTTTTAGGTCCCAGCACTGCCATTGACACAGCCTGCTCCTCCAGCTTGCTGGCTTTAGAAAATGCGTTCCATGCTATTCGCCAGGGCCAGTGTGATGCTGCCCTTGTAGGTGGAGTTAATTTGCTGCTCAAGCCAAACACCTCAGTGCAATTCATGAAACTGGGCATGCTCAGTCCAGAGGGAACCTGCAAGTCTTTTGATTCATCAGGTAAAAGAAGATCTTGGGGCACACCTGTAGCTTTGTACTTAAAGATGGCAGCCATACACAGCAACATCAAATAGCCAAAATTTTGCTGGGGATGTAACTATATGTTTTATATAATGTTAATTTTATCGTTTTGTTGGCCAGGAAATGGATATTGTCGTTCTGAGGCAGCAATGGCAGTGCTGTTGACCAAACGATCAGCAGCTAAACGAATCTATGCCACAGTGGTGAATGCTGGCAACAACACAGACGGATTCAAAGAGCAAGGTGAGCTTGGGAGGTTTGGTGATGTGAATGTAATAGCAGAATAATACTTACCCAGCAGTTATGGTATGGTATTCTTTTTCTTACTCCTTGTTCCTTTAGGTGTAACATTTCCTTCCGGTGAGATGCAGCGTAGGCTGGTTCGGTCTCTCTACCAGGAAGCAAATATAACTCCTGAACGGGTGGAGTATGTCGAAGCCCACGGCACGGGAACAAAGGTCAGAGCTCATTTTCTATTAAAATTAAATTTGAAAAGTCTCCACTGCTAATTTCTGTTTCACAGGACAGATGAATCATAATCATAAGACATGAAACAGTCATGAAAATTCTAGTCACTCTTATGTCAATAACCAGGAATGTCTTACCTCTACATGATCTTGACTCAACATGCAGGTTGGGGACCCACAGGAAGTGAATGGCATTGTAAGTGTGTTCTGTCAGTCAGAGCGAGAACCTCTGCTCATTGGCTCCACTAAATCCAACATGGGCCACCCTGAACCAGCATCTGGTCTGGCAGCCCTTGCAAAGGTGAGTCAGCACTTCTGTTTTTTTTTTGTTTTTTTTTTATTTTTTTTTTCATTCAACTCTTACTGCTTATTTGCTTAATAGCATTCACTGCTGCTGCACCTCTTTTCACTCTTTAGCCTGAAACACTCATTCTACCTCCTTTGTAAATGGTCACTTGGTACCTGAATCTTGCATTTGAATTTGAAATTAGCTCTCTTAAAAAAAAAAAAAAAAAAAAAAAAAAAAAAAAAAAAGCCAATTATAAAATTTTGCTTTTTATCTCGTTTTTTTTATTGGTTGTTTTATGTCCCTTAAATAGGTGTTGCTTTCTTTGGAGCGAGGAGTCTGGGCTCCCAACTTGCACTTCAACAGTCCTAATCCTGACATTCCAGCACTCACTGACGGTCGCATTCAAGTTGTTGACCGGCCTATTCCTGTTCGAGGTGGCATCGTAGGAATCAACTCATTTGGATTTGGTGGTTCAAATGTTCACGTGATTCTTCGTCCAGTTGAGAAACAAGCCAATGCATCAGCTCCACCCAGAAATATTCCCAGGTTGCTGAATAACTGTGGCCGTACAGAGGCTGCAGTGAAAACCATCCTCCAAAAGGGGAGGGAACACGCATCAGATGATAGCTTTCTGTCTTTGCTGAATGAGATCTCAGGAGCTCCTACTTCCAGCATGCCCTACCGAGGCTTCACTCTGATTGGCTCTCAGGGTGATGTCATGGAAGTACAGCAGGTGCAGGCGTCAAACAGGCCTCTCTGGTATGTCTGTACAGGTGAGTCATACAACACGTGAATCATCACAACATAATTCAGGATTAAGGGTATCGGTATGATGATAAAAAAACGAAACACATTTACTAACTTAATGGAACAACATACATTGAAAAAGTATAAATAAAATTGTGCATTGTCTCTGCTTGCTTAAGTAGATCTACACATCACTGTACTCATGATTGTAAAATAATGAATTGTTTTGTTTTTTTTTTAAATTAGTTTTTTTTTTTAAATTTTGATTGTGAGGTTGGTCACAGCTAATTATGTCAAAAAATGCAAGATGCATCGATTTTTGTCTTAAATCATCAAAAATTCACTCCAGATTACTGAGTAACAGAAGTAAAAATCCATTCGTATCTATTGTTTTGGGAAGAAGGATTTTTGGGATCAAAAATGTCAAAGTCTGTACAGTCAAAAACAAATAATAAACCAATTATATAAATAAGTGAAATTTCTGAGCCATATGTATCTAAAAGTTATGGGTAGCTTTCAAAAAGAGACCGCAGGTGTCAAACCATCTCTGGTGAAACAATAACTATTGAGTTAAATCAGAATGTCCTCATTGTATGAACAGGTATGGGAGCACAGTGGGCTGGTATGGGTCGCAGTCTCATGCAGCTGGACATCTTTAAAGAGTCTATCCTGCGGTCAGACACAGCCCTGAAGGACACTGGCCTGGTTGTGTCTCGTCTTCTCATGGAGGCTGATGATGCCACTTTTGAAGAGACTGTTCATGCCTTCGTTGGCATTGCTGCCATACAGGTAAGAGTGGGGAACATATGGAAGCCCTGGTATATACACTGCCCAGCCAAAAAAAAGTTGCCGCCAAAAAAAAAGCATTGGACCGCCTTTAGCTTTGATTAAGGCACGCATTTGCTGTGGCATTGTTTCAGTAAGCTTCTACAATATCACAATATTTATTTTCATCTAGTATTACATTAGTTTTTTACCAACTGATGATGGGAGAGTCGGACCACTGCGCAAAGCCTTCTCCAACACATCCCAAAGATTCTCAATGAGGTTAAGGTCTGGACTCTGTGGTGACTAATCCATGTGTGAAAATGATGTCTCATGCTCCCTGAACCACTCTTTCACAATTTGAGCCCACTGAATCCTGGCATTGTCATCTTGGAATATGCCATCAGGGAAGAAAAAACCATTGATGGAATAACCTGGTCATTCAGTATGTTCATGTAGTCAGCTGACTTCATTCTTTGTGCACATAATGTTGCTGAACCTAGACCTGACCAACTGCAGCAACCCCAGGTTATTGCACTGCCCCCACAGGCTTGTACAGTAGGCAGTGTAATAACACAGGACAAATGGGTGGAATTTCCAATTGGACTTAAGTGTAGGATACTTTATATTTAACAATTTTATGTAGTTTTAAAAAGTTACAGATTCTTATATGCTCTAATTGACATCTGCACTTTTTATATCTCAATAGAATTCATAGATAAACAGTAGTATCTCAATGAGTTTATCATGATTCAGTATGTACTACAATCCATGTAAAAGGTTACATGCAATGGGAGGAGCCTAACAAATACATTTATTGTACAGACAAAAGGAGCTGTTAATAGAGTAACTTTGCACGCGTTTATTATTAACAGACTGCTTTTTTGCATGAGATTATACATTACCAAGAATATACATTATAAAAGTAATTTAAAGTAAATGCATGTATGTTCTCTGGTTTACCTTGCTACAGATCGCTCTGATTGACATCCTCAATAAGTTGGGTCTGCAGCCTGATGGCATCATAGGACATTCAGTGGGAGAGCTAGCCTGTAGCTACGCTGACGGCTCCCTCAGCCAGAGTGAGGCAGTCCTGGCTGCATACTGGAGAGGCCGCTGTATCAAGGAGGCCAGCCTTCCCCCAGGAGGCATGGCTGCTGTTGGTAAGAAAGAGAGAGCAGTGATTCTTTTCCACATTTTGGCAGGAAAAAAGCACACTGTCTGAAGGGAATGAAGTTGTCACTAAACAACATCACTATCTTCCTGACCACTAAGCAACTGGAAAATCTTTTGATCTGGAACTGTGATAACATGTAACCATAGTAGTATGTGTTACAGTTATGTTGGCTTCAAAAGCATATCAAAGCAAATGTTAGTGGAATCTCCCCAGGACTTATTCAGTCCTGTGTATTTCTAGAACAAGGAAATCTCACTGTATAGATGGGTAAAATAATAACAGTTTTTACAAAAATTATTAATCTGTTTATTTACTGGATGTCTCTTAGCTTTGTCCTTTTCTGTTTTCCAGGTCTGACCTGGGAGGAGTGTTTGGTTAAGTGTCCCCAGGGAGTAGTTCCTGCTTGCCACAATGCTGAGAGCACCGTCACCATCTCTGGTCCTCAGGTCTGACCTTCTCTCACACTTTGTCTTTTATTCTAAAACTGACAACATGACTTTAGCACAATATCAACACCAAAGCTCTTGTTGGTTTGTCATGGTGCTTGTATTCCAGGATTTGTAATCTGTGAACATTGCATAAATGGAAAAAACATGTTTTTATTAATATGAAGAAGACTCAATGTTACAATTGCTTGTGGTGAATATTATAGGTTGGGAAACGGCATCATAAAGTTTGTGTCTAGCAATTTAAGTCAGCAAACCTAGAAGGCCTTCACTTTAAGACTGACGGGAAGAAAAAAAAAAAGTAGTTCTACAAATTTTGGGTTATACAAGAATAACTGCTACTGAATTACCTTATGTAAGGAATGCTTTTAATCACTTGAATCCATCTCAGACTTGAGTACCGAGTGATGTGTTTTGACTGGCGTGGTATACATTTGTGTCTTTCCAGGAAGAAATACGTAAATTTGTGTCTGAGCTTAAAGAACAGGGAGTATTTGCAAGAGAGGTGCGCACTTCTGGTGTCGCTTTTCACTCCTACTACATGGCATCCATCGCGCCTACCCTTCTGGCTGCTCTAAAGAAGGTACATAACTCTGCTGTAAAACTGTGTCTCCTGCTGTTATAGAAGGAATGCATTGGTTTAATAATAAATTAATTCCACTGTTTCATGTATTACTTTTTTATGCTATGCCTGTATTACTTATAATTGAGTGGTAATAATAGTGTAACTGTGTTTTGTTCATTTTTGACATCATTATTACTTTAGTACTAAAGTGCTAATGGTAATGTATGCATGCATTTGAAGTGCCCAAATCAACAATGTATCATTTTGTGTATAGGTGATCAAGGAACCTCGACAGCGCTCACCACGCTGGGTGAGCACCAGCATCCCTGAGGCTCAGTGGGACTCTCCTTTGGCTCAGTACAGCTCAGCTGAGTACCATGTCAACAATCTGGTGAGCCCTGTGCTGTTTAAGGAAGGTCTCAGCCAAGTTCCTGAAAACGCCGTGGTGGTGGAGATAGCACCTAATGCTCTGCTGCAGGTACACTGAAAGCGAGTGTTACTCCTAAGCCTAAAACCAGAGACCAAACACCAGTAAAAGCTGGTAGACCTTAAAAAAAGGTCTGGAACTTACCTATGAATTCTTTTTGCACAGTCTGTCCTGAAGCGCAGCCTGAAGTCTACATGTACCATCCTACCTTTGATGAAAGTAGGTGTTGCCAACAACCTTGAGTTCTGCCTCTCCAACATTGGCAAAATCTACATGAATGGGTCAGTAGATACTGCAGTCTCTCTGTATTCAGTCACTTTGTATGCATTAGTGTGCAGCAAAGCCTTTCGAGCAATTGTACTCATATTAGAAATGTTTCTTATGCTCCCTTTTAGCATCAACATGGATGTTAACACACTCAGTCCAGCTGTTACATACCCTGTACCTGTTGGTACTCCTTTGATCTCCCCCTTGGTCTGCTGGGATCATGCCCAGACATGGGATGTCCCAAGGGTTGAGGATTTTCCCTCTGGCTCAGGAGGATCCAGTTCTGCCACTATCTACAACATCGGTGAGTAATACTATCTGGATTAATAAGCTGCCATCACCGTTTGTCTTAAAAAACATTTTAACAGTGCTTGTTTTTCATTTCATTTGGCCGCCTTTTTAACCAACAACAGAGATAAACCCAGAGTCTCCAGACTATTACCTGATTGGACACTGCATTGATGGGCGTGTCCTCTACCCGGCAACGGGTTATCTGGTCCTGGCCTGGCGGACCTTTGTAAGAAGTCTTGGAGCTGTCATGGAAAACTCTCCTGTATTTTTTGAGGACGTTACCATCCACAGAGCCACGATTCTGCCAAAGTCAGGTGAGAGAAGAGCAGCAGCGTTAAGGATGTGATAATGTGACGAAGTTCATATTCAACTTTCATCTGTTTTTCCCATGGTGTCTTTGCTTTCTTTTTAAAATTCTGCATTTCTTAGGCTCGGTCCAGTTGGAAGTGCATCTCATGCCTGCAACCAACAGGTTTGAGGTTTCAGAGAATGGAAACCTTGCTGTCAGTGGTAGGTGTTTTTTCTTTGTGTTCTGTGTAGTATAAATAGGCCATAGTATTACAACAGATACTTACATTTTTTATCTGGATAGATGAGAAAAAATATATTCCTTTTAGTTAAACAATGAAGGCAGAAACACAGAATATCCCATGTGTGTTTTTCAGGTAAGGTGAGCCTTCTCGAAGATGCAGCCCTTGATTCATTCCATAGCCAGATAAATCACCAAGTTTCCAATGACAGTGACCCCAAAATGAAGCTTACAGCTCATGATATCTACAAAGAGCTTCGACTACGTGGCTATGACTATGGGAAAACCTTCCAAGGGATTCTTGAGTCCAACAATGAAGGTATCAGAGATGTGTTTATGTTTTAAAATAGCATTTATCTCTCAGCTTTTAGTAGCTTTTACATCTGGTGCTACACAGTGCTTCTGCTTATTGTCTCGTGACTATTTCCAGGTGACAGTGGGAAACTGCAGTGGACAGGAAACTGGGTGACTTTCCTGGACACCATGCTGCAGATGATCGTGGTAGGCCTGTCGGGTCGTAGTCTGCGTTTGCCAACCAGAATCCGCTCAGTGTGCATTGATCCAACAATTCATGCAGAGAAGATCTGCAAGTATGCAGAAGAAAAGCAAGGTGTGTTATGCAGCTCATCTTCAGGATCAATTTCACATCTTTATTATAAGCAAATTTATGTTCTATATATGTTGGAAGTCTGCACTAAACTTTGCTCCCTTTTTAATTTCTGTAGCTGTGGATGTCCTTGTTGACCGTTGCCTTGACAACATTGTTGCTGGTGGAGTCCAGATCTGTGGTCTGCACGCCACTGTTGCCCCACGTCGGCAGCATCAGCAGAGCCCCCCCACCCTAGAGGAATTTGTGTTTGTTCCCTATGTGGAGACAGACTGCTTGACAGCCAATAGAAAACTTGCCGAGCAGCTCAGGCTCTGCAAAAGTAATTAGATCAAAGTATTTACTGTGCTTGCTACTTATTTCTCATTGCAATGTTGTTTCTCTCTAAAGCTTCTACAAATACTTTTAACACTTCTCCACTCCCTCCTCATAGGTTTTACTCACAGGCTGCAGCAAAAGTTGGCCCCTCATGGCATCAAGCTCACTATCCCTGGATTACAAGGGGAATCAAACAACTCAATTACCATTAAGGAGCCCTCAGAGCCCAGCCTGGTGAGACTGCTGTCCCTCCTCTGTAACCTGGAGCTGAATGGTAATCTTAAATCTGAACTGGAACAGTTAGTGGAAAAGGAGAGGGCATGTCTGCTGCAGGACAGCTTGCTGCGGGGCCTGCTGGACAACCAGGCCCTCAGACACTGCCTGGACATTACCATGGAAAACAGCACACCTGGCAAGATCAAAGTCTTGGAGGTAAGAGAAAACTAGACCAAGAAAACAGGCAAATTTAGCCCTAACTCACATTTAAGCTTCAGTCTCAACTAGCTCTGCTTCCTCAATCCCTGCTAGGCTCTTTCAAATGATGGCCAGCTTTTCTCTCGTGTGGTACCACTCCTTAACATACAGCCCATGCTGCACGTAGACTACACTGCCACAGCAACCAATTTAGATCTTCTGACTCCTCACCAAGCCACACTTGATGAGCTGGCAATCACTTCAGCTCAGTGGGATGCTTTGAAGTGCCCAGCTCCTGGAGGTATGTCAGGAGGAGCAGACCTAGTGCTATGTAATCATGCCTGGGCCCCTCTAATGGTGGATCCCGTACATCTGGTGGAAAATCTGTCTTCTGGAGCCAAACAAGGAGGTTTTATTCTTATCCACACGCTGCTGAAGGGAGAGACTCTGAGTGAAACAGTGTCTTTCTTCTGCAGCACAGCTCAGAGCAACAGCCAGCAAGGACTTCTCTCACAGGTCAGTGAAGATAGTGTTCTAATCAGTGAAAGATTACTATGAACACTCTTAGGGGATGCTAGCTGTTTTGCTCATGTTGTCTCCTTCTTGTCTTAAGGCGGAGTGGGAAAAGGTCTTCTCTGAGCTCGCCCTCAGTCTGGTGGCTGTCAGGAAGTCCTTTTATGGCTCAGTACTTTTTCTGTGTCGCTGTCAATGTCCAGCCAAACAACCCACTTTCCTTTCTGTGGATAGCACTGACTACAAGTGGGTGGAAACACTCAAGGTGGGCTTGATGTCTTTTATGTCCACATGTCATGTCAAAAGAGAGTAGAAAATTAGGTTTACATTGAAAGTTCTGTGTTTTAGAATATAGTTTTACTTGTGAGTTCAGTCATTATTTACAGATTAGTAACAGAGAGTGTGTCTGGCAGATGAAGATGCAGGAATCATCAGACTCTCCAGTGTGGTTGACTGCTTCTCAAGCCAACTGTGGAATTGTGGGAATGATTAACTGTCTACGGCAGGAGCCAGGTGGAAACCGAATACGGTAGGACACATGATCAAATATATTGCTGTCAAATTACTCAACCTATATTTACTACAATTAGTTAATACATATGTTATAATGATTGTTCCTTAAAATCTTTTTCTGCTTGCTTCCCTCCTTGTTACAGCTGTGCATTTGTGTCCAATCTGGATGAGTCCTCAGAAGTCCCCAGCCTTGAGCCGGCTCATAAATCTATGCAGTCGGTGCTAGAAGGGGATCTGGTTATGAACGTGTTCAGAGATGGACACTGGGGCGTCTTCAGACATCAGCTCATCACTCGTGGTACCAGAATGTTACTTATGCATCATATTTTAGTAAGAATGTTTTGGTTTTGATACTGTTACTTGTAAGAATAATAGTTTTTTTTTTTTTTATATAGATTCCTTTTGTGAGACTGTACTGTAGTGATGACTGTACTGTAGTGATTTTTTATGTGCAAAAATAAAAGTATAAAACGACCCAGTATTTAAAGGGAAGGAGTTAACCTAATTCCTGCCTCAGTCACAGTAAAATATCAACATTATAATAGCTGTCATTCGGTAACATCTTAACAATTGTATTACTGGTTTCTTAGAGTGTTGCTATTGATTTGTTTGTTTGTCATTGACTTGACTGTGTTTTGTGATTGCCAGATCCAAATGAAGAGTTGACGTCACATGCCTATGTCAATGTGTTGACTCGTGGTGACCTGTCCTCTCTGCGATGGATTGCCTCCCCAAGCTCTCAATCTGCAGCCAATAACTCTAATGTGCAGCATTGTTCAGTGTACTATAGCTCACTTAACTTCAGAGACATTATGCTTGCAACAGGCAAACTACCACCAGATGCTATTCCAGGTGTGTATCAAAAACTTTGCGTTTAAACAGACTACACATAATATAAAAAATAGCAGTGACTTTGTGCATCAAATTTCCACAGTCTCTTAAATTCCTTTTTGTTGTACATTTTTTAGGTGACCTAGCTCTGCAGCATTGCATGCTGGGTATGGAGTTTTCAGGGAGAGACCCCAGTGGTCAACGTGTGATGGGGCTGCTGCCCGCTAAAGGCCTAGCCACAAGTGTGGATGCTGACAGACGGTTTCTCTGGGATGTTCCTTCCAGTTGGTCAGTGTTTCATTTTTAAACATGACAAATACATTTTAGGTTACGTTTAGGGTAAACCTTCAGTAAATGAATAAAAGACTATGTAAAGTCAAAAAAGTGATGACATAATAGAGCATAACTAAAGTTGGACAGTTGTCAACGGTTGCTCCTGGAATAGTTTCTGGACTGATATCTTTGGGAAGATTTATTTTGTAAACATAGTAATGCCCCACTACAGAAACTTCATAATGAGTAACAAAATGAAAGTGGTTTTGACAAATGTATATTCATGTATTAATGTCACATAAAATCCTCTATTTGTGTAGTATTATTATTGTAGTGTTTAATAAATACTATTAATATATGGCCTGGGTTTTGTCCTTGCCTGAAAAACACACCTTGAAACCTTTTAGACCTTGAGATTTTTAAAGAGACAAGCAGAGCAAAATGGGTCACCTACTGTATGTCTAACAGTGAATTTGTCTAGATTGATAATGTTTTTATGTTGACTGAAAAACAATGTTAAATAGCCGAGCCATGAGAACTATAGACCTATTTCAATACTTGTGGAAATCATGTTATCTAGTTAGTAGTTTTTAGCTTTGGAATAGTCTCTTGAAGTATTTTTTGCTCTCATATGTGTGTGTGTTCTATGTTGTACTTTTTCTCATGCTTTATCTTGCACCTGTTTCTTTGCAGGGCCCTGGAGCAGGCTGCCTCTGTGCCAGTGGTCTATGCAACTGCCTACTACTCTCTAGTGGTGCGTGGAAGACTCCGCCATGGAGAAACTGTTCTCATTCACTCAGGCTCAGGGGGCGTTGGCCAGGCTGCCATTGCAATAGCACTCAGCAAGAAATGCAAAGTCTTCACCACAGTTGGTTAGTGTTTACCTTTATCTTTATCTATATTTTATATCTAATTCATCAAAGTTGAACCTTGTGTCATTAAATAATTTAATCAGTTATGAAACTTGACATGAGTTCATGAGTCATAATTACATTGATGAAATCATGAAAATCTCTAATCTTTTGTATATGTGTTGTCGCTAGGCTCAGCAGAGAAGCGGGCCTACCTGCAGGAGAGGTTCCCTCAGCTCTCAGCCGAGTCCTTTGCCAACTCCAGAGACATTTCTTTCGAACAGCACATCCTCCTTCACACACAAGGCAAAGGTCAGCATCTTTCACTGTACTAACCTGTGTTGTGGTTGCCTTCATGCAATTTCAAAAACACTGCATGGACTGCAATATCAATGTGAAATGCACTTCAGTTTTGAGAATTTTTGCTATGTTGATTCAGAGTTGATCTCTTGTATTTTAAGGTATTGATTTTTTTTCCATCATCACAGCAACATAATTAAGATTTAATTAATCTTGAATTGTTTTTCATTTCCACTTTATAGAGATGAGCATACAATATAAAACATAAATAGATATACACAGAACACATTCACTAACAAATCCTTATTTGCATTTTCAGATTACCACTATACAAATAGCACTTACTGTGTCACACATGGAGTTTTTATGTGCATGTGTTCTTCAGGTGTGAATGTGGTGCTGAACTCTCTCGCTGAGGAGAAGCTGCAGGCAAGTGTTCGCTGCCTGGCCCGACACGGACGATTTCTGGAGATCGGCAAATATGATTTGTCCAATAATTCCCCACTGGGTTAGTTTGAAGCCTCAGGATTACACACTTAGCTCATGGTGTCAGTGACTCCTTACATTTGAGACATTAATTTGTATTTTCTGATGATAATTGGCAGTTAGTTTTAGCAGTGCCCCAATGTTTCTATGATTTCCACAGGTATGGCTCTTTTCCTGAAGAATGTAGCTTTCCATGGCATTCTGCTGGATGCTCTCTTTGAAGAGGGTAACCAGGAGTGGGAGGAAGTAGCTCAGCATCTGAAGGAAGGCATTGTGGGAGGTGTAGTTCAGCCTCTGAAGACCACAGTTTTCGAGAGGGACCAGGTGGAGGAAGCTTTCAGATACATGGCTCAGGGCAAGCACATTGGCAAGGTCCTCCTGCAAGTTAGTGTCGCCTCCGATCTTCAGCTTTTCATAGTAGTGTGGAGATGCATCAGACTGTTTCAAATTGACACAGTCTATTTGGAAAAAAAAGTTCACATGCTTACGTGAATATGACTTGAAAAAAGTACACCACACTCCACTAATATACTTTATCCTTTTATTGATACTTCTCTTTGCACAGGTCCGTCAAGAGGAAACCAATACAGAAGCCCAAGCTGGTTCCCCTTTGTCTCTTCCAGCTATCTCTCGTACTTTCTGTGTCCCCTCCCACTCCTACATCATCACTGGTGGACTTGGGGGCTTTGGTCTGGAGCTTGCACAGTGGCTGGTTGAAAGAGGAGCCTGCAAATTGGTGCTGACATCCAGATCAGGCATCAGGAATGGTAACTCATACTGATATATGGGCACTGGAAGGGCTTACAATCAAATCCATATCAAGCAGTCAAGTGCTGTAAAGTGTGTGTAAGATCATTACTCAGGATTAGTGTCCAAACATTAGCATTTTACATTAGTTATTTGACAGTTTGCCACTGATCAGTTAATATTCTGTTTCTGGTTGTTGTTGCACTGGCCGTAATTACAAACCTTAGGTTTGCTGTGGAACCATAAATGATACAAATAGATGTACCTATTATACCTTGTTTAGCTCTTTTTAACAATTCTTTTCTACCTGTTTATAGGATACCAGGCAAAGCGTGTCCGTGAATGGCAGAGTCAGGATGTGCAGGTGCTTGTGTCAACCAATGATATCAGTACGCTGGCTGGAACAGAGAAACTCATCGCAGAAGCCACTGCACTAGGACCAGTTGGCGGTGTCTTCCACTTAGCCATGGTAACACACCAAGCTAACTCTCATTAGTTGTCTTATACTCTGCCAACTTTTTGGGTCACCAGTAATAATCAGAGCTGGGAAAACCAGTGTTTGTTTTTTTTTTGTTCTTTTTGTTTATATAAATGTAGCAGCAAAACAAATGCTGCTTCACTGTCTCCCACATTAATGATGTGAAATAACAAGACTGAACTCTCTGCTGTTGCTGATTAAATAAACTGACTCCCAGTGATTCCACTTTGTCTAAACTCCATTTGCATGTTTGCTGTGTCTTCCTCAGGTGTTGAAAGATGGCATGTTGGAGAATCTGACCTCTCAGCACTTCCTTGATGTCAACAAACCTAAATATGATGGCACTGTAAACTTGGACAAGTAAGACCCTCTCTTGACTATTCTTCTGGGTAAATCAAAGAACTTATAAATACTATTGACTTCTTTCTTGATCTTGATGCACTTCCTTCATTTCCTCTCCAGAGTGTCAAGAAAGTTGTGTCCAGACCTCAGGTATTTCGTGGCCTTCTCTTCAGTCAGTTGTGGGCGTGGCAACGCTGGGCAAAGCAACTACGGTTATGCCAACTCTGCAATGGAACGTGTGTGTGAAAAGCGCCGTTATGACGGTCTTCCTGGTCTGGCAGTTCAGTGGGGTGCCATTGGTGATGTTGGAGTGGTTCTGGAGACCATGGGTGGCAACGATACAGTGATTGGTGGCACCTCGCCACAGCGTATTGCATCCTGCATGGAGGTGCTAGACCGCTTCCTGTGCCAGCAGCAGCCAGTGATGTCTAGTTTTGTACTGGCAGAGAGGATGGTGGTAAAGAGTGAGGCAGGAAGCCAGAAGGACCTGGTGGATGCTGTAGCTCACATTCTGGGTAAGAGCTAAGCTGATTGAAATCATTCCAACCAAAAATGTAGTTATGTTCAATCTGTTAAAATGATAGTCATTTAAAAAAAAAAAAAACTTTCATTGTGCTGCAGGTGTACGAGATGTAAACAACCTGAATGCTGATGCATCACTAGCTGATCTAGGCTTGGATTCCCTGATGGGTGTGGAGGTTCGCCAGACTTTGGAGCGTGACTATGACATTGTCATGGCCATGAGGGAGATTCGCCAGCTCACCATCAACAAGCTGCGAGAGCTGGCCAATAGCAAGCCAGGAGGAACTAAAGGTATATTTTTTTTAAGCTTTTCTTAAGTTGGCTAAAATGTCTTTTGTTGTACAGTGCAGCATGTGTAGTTTTTTTTTCATCAATATGTATTTATAATATTAATATTGTCTGTCTCAAAAGATGACAAATCTTTGACAGTGCTCAAAAAATGTATATATTTCCTATCAAAGGACATTAAAACACTTTATTTGTTTAAAAGGAGCAGTTTCTACTACGAACTGCTTTAACCCCTGGCTGACATATACAAAACATAAAATTTCAGCCCTTTTTTCCCCCTCCCTATTTTCTGAGACATTTTGTGGCATTTCCTGTATTTCCATTCAACAAAGAAAGAGAAAAAAGTTTGTGTTTTAATTTCTACTACCCAGAATCTCACCAAGGTACAGCTAAGCGGGGTGGCATTCACTCCTTGCTGGAGTCTGATCTGACCCAGCTATTGGTAAACCCTGATGGTCCCACGGTAACGCCACTCAACAAGGTTCAGAGCAAAGAGAAACCACTGTTCCTGGTCCATCCGATTGAAGGCTCCATTACATCCTTTAATACGCTTGCCTCCAAGCTCGCTGTGCCTTGCTATGGCTTGCAATGCACAAAAGGTATACTCCATTCATGTTTGGGCTTCTGTATGGCCAAAAGAAAAGGAATGACGACCAGTATGTTGCATATATTGGAACCAAACTCATCTTAGTTAATCCTCTTTATTCCAGCTGCTCCTCTAGACAGCATTCAGTCCCTTGCAGCCTACTATGTGACCTGTATCAGACAAGTTCAGCCAGACGGACCATATCAAATCGCTGGCTACTCCTTTGGTGCATGTGTGGCATTTGAGATGTGCTCTCAGCTGCAGAACCAGAATCAGTCTGTGGAGTATCTCTTCCTTTTCGATGGATCACACTCCTATGTGGCAGCATACACACAGGTTAGAGCAAAAGCTTACTTGCACTAATCAAGTCAAAGATTATATTTTTTTTATTTGTCTGAGAATATCAGCTGTGTACTCTGTAAAATATAAAAACAGCTTCAACTGATAAATTCACATTAGCTCTCTATTGTTTCTAGAGTTACAGAGCTAAGCTGACACCTGGAAAAGAGTCTGAAGCTGAGACTGAGGCTTTGTGTGCCTTCATTCAACAGTTCACTGGCATCGAGTACAACAAGGTATTTAGTTTCTGACAGATTTATACACACACCGGTTTTCAGCTATTCTTCTCAGGACACTGCATTTGCTTCCATTTTGGGACACTCTAAGCAAAGTTTTATCTCTAACCTTAATGATAACAAGTTAATGCCTAACCCTTACCCTAAAACCACCATGCACAGTCACCCCAGGGATGGTGTTACAACTCAGTATGACCTTATACAGGTTATAGGAATCAGACATTGATGGGCTTTGTCTTTGTCCTCCTCATTAATGTTAGAAAATTGCTGTCCATGTAATCATAGTATCAGGTATGTTACATCGTGTGTAACACTTATTGGGTTTGCCCTTGTTAACAACCTGTTCTGTTGTCTGGTCTCTTACTATACAGTAAAACTAGTTCATTTCTATTATGTTCTTCATCTGAATTGTTTGTGTTTATTTCCGTGATAATCTGCAGCTTTTGGAGACTCTACTCCCACTATCGGACCTGGAGGCTCGTGTCAACATGGCAGTGGACTTGATCACATCCAACCACAAGAACATCAGCCGAGACTCACTGCACTTTGCAGCCACAACGTTCTACTACAAACTAAAGGCAGCTGATCGTTATGTACCTGCGACAAAATACCATGGCAATGTGACATTACTGCGTGCCAAAACCAGCAGTGAATATGAACAAAACCTGGGAGCTGACTACAAACTTAACGAGGTGACATGCACGGGCATACATTTGACAATATGTCTAATAAAGAGACTCAGAAAAAAGTTAATTCTGGTTTTTGGAATGAAGGCCTTTGTCTTGATCAACTGCCTATGAGCATTTCTACTTTTTAAATCCATAAAGTGTCTGTACGGATGTACTAATATGCAAATACATTTCAGTTAAATTATCAATTAATTCAGTTGTATTCCTTGTTACTGCACATTAGCCAGTAGCACATTCTCTTAAGTATGCTACCACCTCGTATTTTACTGTTCAGCTGTGTGACTGTCGTAGGACGTAGAGCAACACATCCATTAATCAGAGTGGTGGCTTTTCCAATCCACATGCCAGTGTGAACCACCAATTCCCCCTAACATTGAGCGGTTAGAACTATTTAAAGAAGCATTTTGTTTATATGACTTAATGTTTTTTATTTACTTAAGTAATCCATAAGACAAGAAATGTGTGACACAGATGAAGTCATTTACATTATAACTATATGTGATCAATCTGTGTACTTTGCCTTTGTCTTCATTCAGGTGTGTGATGGCAAGGTGTCGGTCCACGTCATCGAAGGAGATCACCGCAGCTTCCTGGAAGGAGAGGGGGTGGAGTCGATCAGCAGCATCATCCATAGTTCACTGGCTGAGAGGGTCACAGCGAGGGAGGGTTAGATGCACCTGATCAATTCACATACTCTAACTTCGCACTTAGACCCGCAACATTCCCTGAATGAACTCTTCTATTTAGTTTACATTGTAGCTTTAACTTGTAAATTAGGTCATAGAATAAGTTAAAAAATCTTTAGACCTTGCATGTCTAACATCTCAAATGGTCCTTTTTGCTTGTTGTAGCACTTTTTAAAAATATAAATTGTCAAAGGGCACACTGTCCTTAATTTATTAGAGCTCTGAGCTACCACCTGTCTATGGTGTTAATAAATTATATGGTGTCATATTTAGTATAACTCCCCTAAAGACCACATGATGGCTTTGAAATGACATTCTGAAAAGACTTAAATCTGGTGTGTTCTGAAGTGCTTTTTGGTTCATATTTTGAAATACAAAGCATTGTGATTTCTTGTAAAATACCCCTATACCCTACTAATGGTACACAGTGATGCATGTGTTTGGTATAACCTCCACCACTGTCAACTTATTGGACCTTAAAATGTCTTTGCTGTGTAACACAGAGCATCTTGGTTTGTGTACAAATCAGTTGTTTTCCTGTAATTCAATGCAGCAAACATGCAAATTGTGTTATCTTAAATGTGATGTTTATGAGGTAGCAACCAGCTGGTAAGTGCCATTTAGATTATAGTCTTTCATCTTAAGTGTTGACAGATGGTTAATACCTTTTATGCTGCAATGCTGAAATGAAATGGTATAGAAAAATAGAGCTGACATTCATTGAAAACATTGAAAAAAAAAAAATTGTTTACACGTAACCTGACTTGTGAATTGAGACTTGTGTCGTTACTTTGTTGACTTTTACCAGTGATAGTCATAGTGAAGTACTGAACAGGTTTAGTACAGAAATATCTCACTACATTATGTTCCCTTTCTCAAATCTGTGCTCAGGTTGTAAAGGCACTTGTTGCATGTGGACATAATTGTTCTGAACAGCATGCCACTGAGCAATAACAAGACCCAAACTGTTGTGGGATCTTGGCTTAAAGTCTATTTCCTCCTAATACTGTCTCTGACTCCTATGACCTCAGCTGCTTTTTTAACCCCCAGTTAGCTGTTTTCTGTTTCTGCTTAACATCAGTCTGCCAGACTTCTGAGGCCTTTGTTGTGGTCTGTGAAGGGTCAGGTGACTGGAAGCAACTGTGGTGAATGATTGCATTGTGAAAAGGAGAAGGAAGTGACAGTATATAGTATATTCTACTCTCTTGTATTGTGTAATTGCCAGTATGTATTTTTACAACTAATAAATATCTCACTAAGGATCTTATGCCTTTGTGTGTTTTTTCACCCACATTGATAATGTCATGTGTGAATGATTTCTGCCGGCAATTCAAAAGGACACTCTGAAATCACAGTATACAATGACTATATAATAGTGTACTGTATATGTGAAGAACACAGTGGGATTAAGTCTAGTAGAGAGTAGAATTGGGATCACTTGGTAGAATTGAACAAGTGAACCAAATTTGTGTGGATGGTATGGGTAAGTGATGGAATGTTGAATGTAGCAGCACTGTGTAAATGTAAAACTGATGTCAAGTGTTTTGAGTGATCATCAAGCCTAGAAAAGCATCAGGGCTGTGAAAACAAAACAAACAAACAAACAAAAATAATACCAGTAATAAATTTTGGAATATCTGGAAATACCAGGGAAATCATCTCTGTTTACCTATTTTGTTTTATTTATTTATTTTTTTTATAATACCTTAGTCTCTGACCTTATAAACTCTATTATAAATCTTTATTATTAAAAATAAAACTTTATTATAAAGTACAAATAGAGTGGCTGCAGTAATACAAAAAACTATGATTAAATGTACTGCACATTAAAGTGTACAAAATGTGAATTAATGTATTAATATAAATGTATTTTTTTATCTAATCAAGCTGAAAGGCTTAAACAAATACAAGTTACAAATAAGCAAAATAAGATACATTTTGTGTAGCAGAATAGAAGAGATACGGAAATTCAAAAGAAATTAAATTTATTTATTTATTCATTCATTCATGTTCTCATTCAAACATTAATTTATTTATTTGCAAATCCGAAATAATGAACTTCATGGTTAGATCAACGTAATTAGCGTTAAAGAGAGTCTTAAACAGTAGGGGGCAGCAACGCGTCACGCAGTGTTTATAATACCGGAAACAAAAAAAAAGAGAGAGAAGCGACAGGAAGTTGGTTGGAAGTTGATAACAACATCAACAACGGGATTTCATCATGGCTGCTGACAGTGACGTGAGTTAAATTTATGGACGTATTCAAGGCCAAACTATTCAGTGACGAGCGGAACTGAAGTCAGAAGTGAATCTCAAAATCTAAACGATTGAATTTGGTCCATTTTAACATATGTCTTTCTCCTCCAGCCCGAGTCAGAGGTGTTTGAGATCACCGACTTCACCACAGCGTCGGAGTGGGAACGGTAGGCGAACTTCGTGTGAAGCAACATTTACATTTTATGTCATACTAACGGCCTAAAACCGAAAGATAACGCTTGAGGTTGATAAAAAGAACAATTGTTGACATTTGACAAATAGTACGACATAAACACATCCTTGCAGACTTAGTCTGGCCTTCATAAAGCCGAAGCAGTAACATTGGGATATTTTCTTCTACTAAGCCGAACTTCATAAAATCCTATCCTTACAACGTAACCTTACATCAACTCGGATCCAAAGGTATACTTTATATCTTCCGAGGATATTGTTCGTAATCGGTGGAGCAGCCTTTTGCTTCCTTGTCATGGAAAATCCTTCAGAACACGTTAAAACGGAATGCTTTTGCCTCCCTGAATGAGTTCAAAACGTTCATGAAAATCTGTGTAACTAAGTGTATTGCTAAGTGAGCTTGGTTTTAAATGTGTTCTTTTGATTTTTTTTTCTTGTATAATTAGTAATTTGTGGGATTGCCTATTTAAATACAGACACAAAAGTAAAAAAAAATAAATATTGCAAACACAGAAAGTTTGGAATTTTTATTTGATTATTGGTATATAATGCAACTTAAATGGGTGTAGGGCAGTGGTTGTCAAACTTATTTGACCAAGTACCACATAAGAAAAATTGAGATGCTGAAGTAACACCGTTATCACCAACATTATAATACAGTGATGTAAATAGGCCAAGCAAAGTCAGCTATAGTCTTTTCACTGGAGGTGGATTTATTCCCAATAAGATAATTTGCTTTTTCATTATCATTCTCTTCCTCACATATACTTCAGTATAGTAAAATTAGATTAAGATGGAGCGAGAGATAAGCTTACTCTAATTATTATTGTTTAGTTTATGATTTTTTGGGTTATTTGTTTTTTCCATGTACTCCAGTCAAAATTCCTCACATACCCTAGTATATACAGTGGAACAGTATTTCAAGCCCCACCAGAGGAAGTTTGGGCCACAGATTGAAAACCATGGGTATAGGGTTTAATCTCAAGTTAGCTGATGTCTTATTAGTATAATTAAACCACCAAAACTTCTTTTGTCTCTGTGAAGGTTTGTGTCAAGGATCGAGGAAGTGCTGAATGACTGGAAGCTGATTGGTAATTCTGCAGGAAGGTTGCCCGTAGAAAAGGTATGCTGGTCTTATTAGGCCTCAGATTTTCAACAGAGCAAACATTATGCTGCCATTTGTTTTTTTGTTTTATTTTTCATTTCCCCTCTATGACCTAACATTGTTTGAATATAGGGTGAATACAATAGAGGCTCCTGGGGGGAGAAAGCTCAAGAAATAAATTTTGCTGACTTTAAGTTCTTGGTAACTCACTACTTCCTCATACAAGAACATGAGACGAACGATGAGAAGGACAAGTCTGAGGAAGGTATGGCCTTGAATGCACTGTAAGTTAATTAATACAGTTATCAACAGAGTTTTAGCATTTGCATTTTAGTTTAATATTTCACATAGAAAGTGCACAGAGAGCTGAGCTCATCATTTAAAAAATCTCACTTCCTGACTGTGCAGATGCCTTCCCCTTGGCAATGCAGGACCTTCTCTGTATGAACAATGATTTCCCTCCCCGAGCCCACTGTCTGGTCAGATGGTGAGTTCTCTCAATCATTACCATTTGTAACCCTAATCCTTTGGTACATGTAAAGATCTGCAGTGGAAATGTACAGTACATCAGTAGGAAGTCTTTAAAACTTAAAGATAAAGAGTAGGACAAGATTCACACAGGCTGTTTACTGCTATATATCATTACAATATTAAAAATGCAGTAATGCAAGAACAGGGTTTTCATGTTTTGTCATCATTGCTCTGATGTTACTCTGTCTGTGGTGACAGGTATGGTTTACGAGAATTTGTGGTCATCTCCCCTGGAACTAACTGTGAGGCCATCACGAGTGAGTCAAAATGCAATCTGCTCCACAGCTCCATCTCCATTTCTCTGGCCAACAGTGGCTGGTGAGTGGCTATCTTATATAACTGTCTCACAAATATAAACTTGAGTACCAGCTCTTGAATTGGGCATTATGATAACATTACAAATAAAAACCTAGCTATAACAACTAACTATACTGTTATATTGGACAAACCTGCTTGTCAAACTTGTGCTGAGAAGTAAGAAGTGTCATATATATAATAGCATAATGTGGCAATAAGCAGGCTCTAAAAAACTACAGAGAACACAACTAAAAATGAGCTGTAGCCAAGAGAGAGAGCCAAAACATATATATCATAATAATGCCTTTTCCTCTGTATCGATCTGAATTCAGCCAGGTCCCAGTGTTTGTTCAGATCCAGCAGAAGTGGAGGAAGATGTATGCTGGAGAGTGTCAGGGACCAGGTGTGCGCTCTGACTTTGAGATGGTCCACCTCCGGAAGGTGCCGAGTCAGTACAACCACCTGTCTGGCCTGCTTGACATCTTCAAGTCGAAGATAGTAAGTGGTAAAAGCAAATAAGGTTTGTTTGCATGAATTTACAAAATTGATCAGTTAAGCACATGATGTTGACAGTATGAGAGCCTCCATGTCTAGTAAGTTAAAATTCCAGAGAATGTCCATGTGTGTGTAGTACATTGTATATATGTGATGAGGAAAGCAGTAGTGAACAGGGGTTGTTAAAAATGAACACATAAACCACAAAGCAACCTTCTTTTTTCTTCTCAGGGTTGTAACTTGTCACCTTTACCACCAGTCAACATTGCCATCCGTTTTACCTACATTCTTCAGGATTGGCAGCAGCATTCGTGGCCACAGCAGCCTCCAGGTAAAAACACAAGAGGCTTTAGTGTCATTTTCTATTTTTTAAAATATGTCGATCATTACATTCTTTTGCTTTAACAACAAATCTGTCATGGTATCAAAGTGCAACATAGGTACAATAATACAACAGAATGAGTAAAATTGTGAAATCATCATGACTATTATTCCACTATCATTAAAACATTTATAATATTTAATTAAATTAAATATTTTGGGGAGTGATTTCCCATCCTTTTTATCTGGCTTAAGAATATCATTCAGTCATATATGTTTTTAAATTACTCAAATCCAATAGATCAGCACTGTGTTGCAGCTGTTTTTTGTTGGTCTTTGTCTATTTTATTTTTATTTATTAATGTATTTACTTACTTGCTTTTTTGTTGCAGACTTTGACACACTTCTTGGCAGTGAGGTGGGAGGGGTGGAGTTTGGGAAGCTTCCTTTTGGAGCCTGTGAGGAGCCGATCAGGTAAAGTCCCATGATTTCAGTGGGCTTTTAATAAATATCAGTTCTCTATTTGCAGTAGAAAGAACTAGGGCACACATGGTTAACTTATGCAATGTATATACAAAGTGGACATGGTTTTGCAGTTTGAAAAGTTGACCCTAGGAAGTAGAGCAGATGTAGCAGTTAGCCACTAAGGGGCGCCCTTGCTAGTTACAAAAAGATTACCCTTTGAATGGAAGTCTTTGGACACCAGTGTGGATGACAGCTAATATGATTGAATATGCAAGAATCACACAATAAACACCCAGCTAATCATGATCATCCCACATATGTACGATTATGTAAGAATATGTTATTTTCTCTTGTAGTGAACTTCATCTTGCAACCACTTGGCCTCACTTGACAGAGGGCATAGTTGTGGATAATGAAGTCTACAGGTGAGTATGTCATAGATTCTCTGTCTGCACTTTTTCAAAAATAAATTCCACTGCTAAATATTCTTCTGTTATGATGTTCTTAACAAGGTTTTAATCTAAAAATGCTTTCTTTGTGTTACCTCTCAGTGACCTTGACCCTCTCCAAGCTCCTCACTGGTCAGTCCGAGTCAGGACAGCAGAAAACCCTCAGTGTTTACTGGGTAAGATGAATCCCTTGGTGTCTAACCAGGCGCTGTACCTTTCTATCTTGGTTTGTTTCTTGGTTTGACATTTATTTGCTGAAATGTATAACAATATAATTGTTTACTGTCTAATGAAGTGCTTTTAAATGTTGTATGCTTTGTAATACCAATATCATTCTTACCTTACTTTTTGCAGCTTTGTGCCCTAGCTGTTTTGGACAGTGTAATAACAATAATACTATTTTAAAAATTCTGTAATTATAATCTTTCATTGCAGGTGACTTGCTAACAGAATTCTTGAAGCTCAGTTTTAGGAAAGAATCAGTAGAAGAAGTTCTTGGAAGACGATTGGTTGAAGACGATGGAAAAGGTGAGATTATTGAATAGGTCGCACAATTTCTCATTGTAATGTCAAGAAGCACACCACTATTTAAAACATATGGAGCCAGCTAAACAAATTCTTTTTTTTTTCCTTAGAAAATAGTGACATCAGCTCTGCTTTATCAAAGCTAACAGAGCCAGCAGCAGCAGTGCCAATCTCTAAACTGTCTGTCTCCAATATGGTGCACAGCGCTCGGAAACACATCAGACGTCATAGGCGCAACGATGAGTCGCCACTCAACACTGATGTATTAAATTCTGTCCTTCTGGTAAGGGTTTTTCAAGAAAATAAGTGAAACATGAGAAAAGTTTAAAATAATAATTGTTACAAATAATAATTGTTGACAAATATCTTTTGTGTCTCAGTATCTCTTTCCAGATGCTGCTGTGGAGAAGTCGTCAGACAACAGCAAGAACAAAGCTGCAAAGACAAACTCTTGTGGGAAAGTGGAGCAAGATAAAAACTCTGACTATGTAAGCCTGCGCTTTTGACACAAAGACACTCTCACAGTTCAAATAAAAATGTTGTTAAATTGATGTTAAAAGATGTTAAATTAATGAGCTGTGTATGAGCTGTAGTATTATTTCAATGTGATGGTGTTTGTACTGCTATCACCACCCTTATGATATCACATTTCATGATTATTCTTATTTTGGAATTATTTTCTCATCAATACAAACTTAATATAATCTCTAGTAGTATTATTTGAATATTATGACGTTTGTACTGCTATCACTCTATCAAACTTCCATTCACTGTGTTGCCTACTTTGTACTTGTGTGTCCAGAACCTTTTCCTCCAGCTGAAGTCGGCACCCAGTGATAGTCTGACCTACCGACTGGCACTGTGTGTGTGTCTGGTGAACTATAACCATGGTGGACTGCGGGCAGTCGCCCACCTCTGGCAGGAGTTTGTGCTTGAGTTACGTTACCGCTGGGAAAACAACTACCTCATTTATGGGTGAGTTTCCTCATATATAATCTCTTGACAGAGTCATGTTTGTTCATATTCCAAATTCAGCTCTTGCTTCTTAATCTGCAGCCTGGCTGGAGGATCTCCTGATCTTCGCTGTTGTCTTTTACATCAGAAGCTCCAGGTAGTTATTTATGTTGTTACATTGTACAATAATGCTTTTATAAATGCTTCTAAAAACAATGGGAAAAGTAATGTGGTCACAAACATACAGTACTGGGTGATAATTTGTATTTGGATTATATTATTTACAGGATTTACTTGAAGTTGATTGATTGTATGCTGCATAGTTGATCTTACTCTTTAAACAGCCTAATGGAACAAGTCATACTAAAGCCCAGGAGCTCAATCAACATTTTAGTTACACAGTACACCTGCACATACAGTATATTGCCATTATTCTTTGTCTGTAATCCATCTGCTTCATGTTTGGGTTTGATTTTCAGAGATTATTGTCTGCTTGCCTCTGTCTGGTCATTTTCCTCTTACCTCTAGTATCAACAAGGCATTTTTGTCCAGTGAACTGCTTGTCACTGGACATTTTATCTTTTTCAGATGATTCTCTGTCAACCCTAGAGATGGTTGTGCATGAAAATCCCAGTAGATCACCAGTTTCTGAAATACTCAGACCAGCCCATCTGGCATCAACAACACTTCTGCTTTCAATATAGTCAAAGTTTGAACTTCAGCAGGTCATCTTGACCGTGTCTAAGGCCTAAATCCATGACATAGCTGTCATGTGATTGGCTGATTAGATATTTGCATTAGCAAGCTGCTAAGCAGGTTTACCCAATAAAGTGCCCAGTGAATATAAAAACTATTAATTAGGCATCTACTGTGTGTTGCATCCTCATCTATATGATAGCAATCAGTTCTGGAAGAACCAAACATTTCAGGGCTTAAATTGCACAAAGGATTAAAGTTTTATATTCCATAATTGATTCTCATATTCCCACACAGATGTTAAACTGCTGCATTGAGAGGAAAAGAGCCAGAGATGAAGCTCGCAAAGTGCAAGATGATAACAAAGAGCGAGAGCGCAAAGTGTCAGGTGGTGGCCAGAACAGCAGTCACAGACCAGAGTCTGCAATGTTAACAGCAGGTGCATCCAGCTCAACCAGGGAGGTGTCCCCGGGAAAATCCTGGGACTCTTGGAGTGACAGTGAGGATGAGTTTTTTGAGTGCCTCAGCGACCAGGGGGAGGCTGAAGCTCAGCAAAATGAAGGAGAAAAGAATGGAAGTAAAAGTAAAGCTGAAGGCAGACTGCACCCTTACAACAGCATGACTCTACTTAACTCTTCAGAACCTCTTTATGTTCCTGTTACACAGGTCAGCATTACTTTCACTCACACGTTTACACTAAGAGCTTGTTTTGTTTTTATGTCTCTAGTACACAATGACATTTGTTTCCTCTGTGAGCCAAAAATAGCAGTTGTTAATGTAATTTGCTGTGATTTTTCAGGAACCTGCTCCCATGACAGAGGATCTTTTGGAAGAGCAGTCAGAGGTTCTGGCCAAACTGGGCACATCAGCTGAAGGTACACACCTACGTGCACGGATGCAGAGTGCCTGTCTACTCTCCGACATGGAGTCCTTTAAGGTGAGGACTACCTGTCCACTGTCAGTGCAGTCTAATTAGCTTTGCATTATAAAATTCTTGGCTATATTAGGGCCTTAAAACCAGCCAATCAGTGCTTTGATACAAGACAGATGTTTTTACTGTTATTTTTCTTCTCCTTTTAAATATTTCATGACTTTGATTACATGCCCCTTGATTAAGTTATCCTTGATTCCTACAGGCGGCCAACCCGGGCTGTGTTCTGGAGGACTTTGTGCGCTGGTATTCACCTCGGGATTACATAGAGGAGGAGATGGTGGATGAGAAGGGTAACATGGTAGTGAAGGGCAGTCTTAGTCCCAGGATGAAGATCCCAGGCAACATGTGGGTGGAAGCATGGGAGACAGCCAGAGTGATACCTGTACGTCGCCAGAAAAGACTTTTTGATGACACTAAGGAGGCTGAGAAGGTATTTTTCTGAAGAGCTGGAAAATACAGCAACAGCTGACATCACTGAATTAAGCTTTGGATATGGCACTGTAATAAGGATTCCTTTATCTAAACAGTTGGGAACTAAGTCTGGGTTTTGATTGTATTTTTAGGTCCTGCATTATTTGGCAATGCAGAAGCCTGCAGATCTGACCCGCCATCTCCTGCCATGCATAATCCATGCTGCTATTCTGAAGTTGAAAGAGGAGGGTAAGTCACTATTGTTTTATTTTAAGATGACTAAAAACAACATCCTATATTAAAGGGAGTGAGTTAGATGGTAGTATGATGTCCACAGATACAGTTAATTCAGCATTGTTATCTTCATTTTATTTAATCTTCACCTTGATTATCATTTTTGTCTCCTAAAATATCAGTGAAACTTACTTTTAAAAGGATTTCAGCATATAGCCCAGCAAAACTGTTTTAATATTATGTTTCAGAGGTAAACACAAAGTATACTCTTTTACAGAAAGGGAAAAAGGGTTTTCAAATGTCACTCTAAGTTCAATTTAGGTTTAATCGACCACCTCTCTAACATTTTTCTTTTTTCTCCTGTCTCCTCTCTCTCTCTCTAACAGAGTCAGTAGAAGATATTCCATCAGTCAAAAAAAGCATTCAGCAGGCTATATCTCAAGCCAGTAAGCTGCTTCACCCCTACAACCAAGACAACAAGAAAGTGGAGGTCAGTGACAGACCAGGCTGAAAATTTAACCATGTGTTCATTTATTCTTTTGTACCTTTATTGTTCAATGCTCTAAAAAACACAAGTTGATAAAATGCCACCTTGACCTGTAGAGTTGGTTGCGCATTAACCAGAGGCTGATGCTTCATCCCCGTGTGAGCAAAATGTTTCTTAAAATATGGATATTTATATGGGCTTGCTAGTTTGGTGGAGGTACAGCATATTTTTTTTAAGTTCAGTTCTTGTTCTGCCAGCATATTTAAGTGACTTTTTTTGTCTGCAGGATTTCATCAACCAGCTGATATCAATGGAAATAGCCATCACTCGAGCACGATCACTCAAGGCCAAGTTTGCAGTCAGTGAGGGCGACAAGGGAGAAGATAAGGATGAATTAGAGAAGTGAGTCATGCAGTTTCCTGTTGTCCTGGGTCTCTGCTGTCACCATTTAACTTCCCAGGACTACAAGACTTATTACTGACCAATCAATGCCAGCTGAAATCATATTGGTTGTTTTGATTTATTTTTATTTTTTCTAGGTTTGTGAGCTCATTGTTGGAGGAACCAGAGGTTGTAGTCATAGGGGCAGGTCAGGGCCCAACTGGCAGCATCATTCACAAGCTGTTTGTCAACGCTCAGAGGGTAAGAGGCCTCACCTTCCCACTATTGCAATCTGTAATAGTGTTTATATGTTAGTTCTTAGCTTTATGTTTCCTATCAAGAGGGTTAGGGTTGGAATCATAATTGAAAGTGAATAGATAAAGCAGTTCCTCAGACCTTCTTGAAACACAATTATGTATTTTTTTTTCTTTTATGTTATGTTATATACATTTTATCCATCCGACCATGTGTTTGTGTATTTTTCCCCCTGCTGCTTGTGTAAAGCTGACTGACTTCACCAGTGACGAGGTAACAATGACCAATGAGACCCCCCCCCCAGTACAAGAAAACCCCCACTCCCTCGACTGTTCCGTCCATGGCATGTGAACAACAAACATTAAAATGCACATATATGCATTTATTTCAGCATATATGAATTGCTTCTTGGGTCTGTGTGCATTAAAACAGAAAAAAATGCACCTCTCTACTTAATGTTTTGGGTTGATTTAAAAGTCCATTTTATATTTTTAGTATTTAAATTATGCCACATTTGCTTCTTTCTTTCAATTGTGGTCTGAAATGGTGTTTGGTGCATGTAATGCTCAAAGGTGTGTTTTCAGGTGAAGTTGGCTGCATTTTTCTATTGTAAAGAGTATGTGAATTGAAATTAAAATGAACAGTACAATGTACAAAATGTACAAATGTACAAAATCACTAAATGTAAAAATGCTGTAAAATACAGTTCAGCAGCATTTTCCACTTAGTTGTTTGTAACATCAGATAGTAGACAATAATGAAATGATTCAAGATTTAATATAAAAAACTGAGAAAAATATTTAGAAAAAAATTGCTTTCTGATGAGTCTTAACAGAAGTGTCTGTGTTTTATCTTCATTTGCTCTCATAATTCCCTGATGTGACATGTTTTAAAAGGAGACTATTTTTGGTGACATGGAGGTTTGCAAAGCAAAATATTGTACATGTAGTGATTATAGTCTTCTTGTTCTTGTTGTACTGTAATAGATTTTGTGAGGTGAGGTGTTTGAGTACCTGTAGTTGCAGGTCAGCAGTCTTGATTAACATCCCCCATCCATTATTGTCAGATAAAGTAGCACATAGAACCAGATAACTGTCTCATCCTATTTTTGTCCTTCATTTTCTGTATTCCCCTGAGTACTGCAAGGAGACTTGAGAAGTCCCTCTTTTACTGGCATATAGTGGGTTCAAAACATCTGAGGTGTCTTGGTCTTTTGGGCTTTCTATCTTTAGTCCACTAAAATTAATACTCAAATTTCCTTTAGTCCCTTAAAATATTCCTCCTTATTTAAGATGGAATTCATTGAGTTTGAAGTAGAAGCAGAGTATTTTACCTCCCAACTCTGACCTCACTGTTATTTTTTTTTTCTTTGTGTGCTTTTGCACATGCAAACATCACATATGGGTTACAGAAGACAACTCATGGCCATCTCAGAAAAACAATTACGCAATTAATCTCACAAGGTGGAATAAACCATAGTTTCCTTACAGCCTGTGCTACGGAGATTTTTTTTGTGCAGCAGTTTATGGTCTCATATGTATGTAAAGAAAGCTATGTTATTGCTATGGGGGAGGATCAGTTTAGGAAATCACTGTAATCTAAATCTTGCACCAGGGTGGATAATTTTAGTGTGAAATGTAGCAGTGTGGTGCACCAATTAGTCTATTACATCATTATATATTATGAGCATACTTTTTTTGTACTTTGTTCCAACAACAAAACAACCAAACAAAAGAAAAAAGACAGGAAATGAATGCACTGTTTTCAGCTCTATTTCTACTACTATCTCCTATCATTTTGCAGAGTTTTGATCTCATTGGCCTGATCTCTCCTGCAGTCAGCCATAGATAAGCTAATGAATGAACACATGGAATATAGAAATACTTTTATTGTGAAACTATGGCAGGAAAGGGGATATCAACTGAGTGGGCGGTCCTTCACTGTGGCCCAGGACACAATAACATTTACACAGCCACAAGAATATGACCAGATGTATCTCAAACCTCCTCGGATTCCAGTCTGAGTGATCCATTCTTCGATGTGTCTTAGATGTGTTTTAGAACACCTGTACTTAGAGGTAGTGATTGGCTCACTCAGGATGGATTACTGGGTCTAAGTTGGGTCAGAGCATGCCAGTGACAGTTGGACATATTAACAGTAACATATTGTTGGTTTCAGTCTTCTCATTAACAAGATACAACATGAATAAGCCTTTAAAAAAGCCTTTAAATGTACAGTGTGTAAAGTTGCATGTTGCAGCTGAGTATCCCTCTCTTCACCCTTCCTTTCCATGTTTGTTGCAGAACCTTTGTAACCGGTTTACATCAAACTCAAAAGATGTGTAGTTTGTCCATTGTTGGCTATTGTAAAAACATCATGCTACAAATGGCGGCCTCTGTAAAACTGGCCCAGCTCCTGATATAAATATCAAAGGCTATGGTAATGAAAAATATAAATTCATACAATCAGGTGATTTTACACAATGAAAAGTATAGTAATTTTATCTTTAATTTCCCACCAAATTAAAATATTTTACCTTAATTTGGCATGACATTTTAAAAACTAAGCCCTTCTCATGCTTCTCTTGTAAAAATGTACCTTTATTAGTATAATTATTATTGTAGACTTAATTATAGACAGAAAATAGGGTCCATTGCACAAACGGTTAACCTGTGTACAGATATTATAAGCAACCACTTATGGTTTTTAGTTTTAACTGGTGCATCATGCTTTTCGAACTACACACACATCATATACAGACCTCTCTTTTATGTTTTCCATATATTTAATTCGTTCGATTTGTAACTTCACTTTCTGTCCACCTCAGGCTGCCCTTCTGTCACCACTGGACGAAGACTCAGGCAGTGAAAGGAAATTGACAGGAGGAAACAACAAAGTGCCTGATTTCCCTTCTCCGGCAGGCCGGGAGATTCTTTTGCGGACATGCGTCCCTCGGCCAGCGCCGTACTCCAAATCTCTACCGCAGCGCCTCTTCTGTGTACTGATGAGGGAGGAGTTCAGGCTGGCGGGGGCTTTCTCTTTAGACACCTCCTTCTTCTAATATCATACCTTTTACATAGTATTTAATCTCAAAACCACGTTCCATTTGCTAAATAAAATTTGCACCAGAACTAGAGGATCATTTAGTGAGTACGCAGTGGGTAGGACGACACAGTCACAGCTGTGGTCAAGAGATCCATATGCTTATTTTCTGTAAATCAAAATGTACAATGTTTCACTGCTCTGACTCTTGAGCCCAACAGAATTGATAACAACTTGTGGCTGCAGAGGGCGCTGCTGCTCAACCAACGGTACACAGTGCCCTTTTAAAATGTTTCCCAGTTGCAGTTATCAAAATGTTTTTTGTGGTTTCCTTTTATGTTGGATTTGGAATATATTATTAACATCATGCAAAGTAATGCCTTAACGTGAGTCACCACACACAAGGTTCTGTCCATGTTTTCAAGTCCATTATATTTAAACTTACTGACTCTGCTTGATGATGTGCTGTTTGCATTGCTGCATTGACTTTAAAGAGAGCATTTGCATAGATAATGTATTGTTAATATATAAGTAGAAAATCCTCAAACATGAAATTGCATAACTGATATGTACTTATTGCAGCAGTGGCAGTTTTGATTGCACAACATTTTGCATTCATTTCACTTCATTTCTGTGAAATTTACTTAATTCTGTCCATCTAAAAAATGGTATGTGTTGTAATGATGTGACAAGTGATCTGTAGTGGGTGCATAGCAAATGTCAAATGTGGGTCCAAAATGTATGTATGTGATAAATGCTGTTCTCCTGTCTCAGTCTGTGCTTCTCTTGGTCATATACATCTAAAACAAAACTACTGCTATAAATTATATGTTCAGATATTGAAACAAGGAAAGCACACAGAGAAAAATCTTATGATGGAAAATATAGTTGATTAACCTAACTGAACTAAGGTTTTGTTTATTTGTACTGATTCAAATTATTTTCTTGAGATGTATAGAAATTTTTTTTTTTAGATTTTTAGTAAATACTGATGATGGGAAACTGTTGAGTTATACTACAATCCAGAAGGGGGCGGTCGTGCGGCCACAAAATCTTTGCCAACCACTATCAATCAGGAAGAAGACGACCATCAGGAAGTGAACAACTTTGGTTCCACCACGGAAAAGGTTTAGGTCTGCTGTTGTTTCTTCTTATTTCGCCAGATTTTCTCGATTGTCATTAACATAATTAATCATTTTGTTAGCTTTCAGCTCAATGGCCAGTTCTTTTCCAAGCGTTTCGGAGCTGGTGGCAAGTGCTCGGCATGAGTATGGACAGGTGTTCGGGGAGGAGGCATCTCTGGTGGCGGTGTGTGCTCCAGGAAGAGTCAACCTGATCGGGGAGCACACCGACTACAACCAGGGATTTGTTCTGCCAATGGTAAACCTATATGTTCACATATGTGATACTGGTTGTGTTAAACCTGCAAAGTGCAATTCAGTTTGTATCTTTGTCTTGTTGCGGTCAAGGCACATCCTTAAAATATTTAAATACCTGTAAAAGTTAGTTTTAGGTTGGTAGTAACTGAATCCACGTCATGTCACCCACTGAATCGGATGGATAAAGCAGTAGAAGATGAGTGAGTAACTAATGAATCACTGATTAATAAATTATTAGTTGCAGCCCTGGTTAGAATTGATAGGTCAGGCGGTTTTAATGTTATTGTAATTTTATACAAAATATAAAGAAGCATTAAAATCCAATAAAAAAAGTTGTGTCAGGAGTGATAATACATTGTGTCATTGGTTTGGAGTTTGTGACATACAGTCATATGATACTGTGTGAACTAATGTCATATATTCAATGCAAAACTGACTTCACTGTAGTACCTTTGCTTACCTTCTCCTCTTCCTGTTCAACAAGAGGTTGTACTGACAGGCTGCCTAGAATGTAAACAAAGGCATCCTCACCTGGCATTGGGACATCAAGGCCATTTGCATTGCAACATCTATTTGCTTTCCTATATAAGATCCCAGCAGCAGTAGACTGCATGTTGTGCTGGTGGAACAGCAGGATTTTCTGTTTGGTGGGTTACTTGCATTCTGAGTTTGACAGATGAACAGAGCCTGTGCATATGCACACAGTTTCCTTTTTTGGTATATCACTCAGCTGCCCTGGTTTGTTTGTGTTTTGTGGTGAAGGCACTACCTCTGGTTACTGTGGTGGTTGGCAGTAAAACCTCTGGACAGGATGTCACCGTGGTAACAATAACCAAGGATGTTGATGAACCTGTTAGGGTGGATTTCAGCCTACCCAGTGATGGATCACCGCTGAGTCCAGGGTCACCCAGTTGGGCAAACTATTTAAAGGGTGTTATCCATCATTACAGAGGTAAATAGAAGCTTATTGACTGCATCCACAACTCTGAAAATTCACCTTAATCAGTTTTCTTACCATTTAAAAAAATATTAAAACTGTAGTGCAAAGCTCTTAAATATAAAAAAAATGTCAGTTATATTCAAACCAATGTCAAATGAGTTGACTCAATGCTTGGGTCTGCTTCAGTCGGCTTCACACAATTCTCTCTGTCTCTCAGTATAGCAGCGTTTAGATCTCATGTTGCTTGGTGACATTTCGACAATGCACACAGGAAGTGATTTTATTTAGCAGATAATTGTTCATCTCTGCATTATGTTATCTGGCATTTTGCTAAACATGTGTATTATCTCTGTGTTTGTTTGCCTCAGCACCTCCTGTTCCAGGTTTCAGGGCAGTAATAGCCAGCAGTGTCCCTCTGGGAGGAGGCCTGTCCAGCTCTGCCTCTCTGGAGGTGGCTGTCTACACATTCCTGCAGCAACTCAAGCCAGGTCAAAGTCACAGACCACAGTCACTCCACTTTCACTCTGCCATTCAGTCAGTAAGGAATCTGTGTTACAGTATATTAAAGGTCTGGTGTGTCAAACGCAGGTAAAATGAATGAGATTTTTCAGAATTTGATGTTAAAATAATAATCAATAAATTATTATATAATAATACTTAATTTTTTTTATCAGTAGCCACAATGGACAAACTAAATATCTTTTCAATTTTGATGCTAACTGAAGGCTACATAGATTCTCTGCAATGTGCAACTCCACGAATAAAGGTTTCAAAATTTTACACACTTATTTAAGAGACTTACTTAAGAGAGCGAGAGAGTTTTCAAAGGAACTATTTAACAAATTATCAGCATACTGATTTGTTGATGACAACAAACTTCTATATTTCCTTAATTGTGTGAGCGTGGATCTGCAGGTGCAGTATATTAGCCTTTATTTATCCTGTTCATAGATGATGGAGACAAGGTGGCTAAAGCACTAAGCTGTCAACAGGCAGAACACACTCATGCTGGTGTACCATGTGGCATCATGGATCAATTTGTATCTGTCCTTGGAAAGGAGGGACATGCTTTGCTCATTGATTGCAGGTAGTGCAAACATCCAGTGATTAATCCAAATGTCTTAGACATTGTCTTGTTGCGCCAGAGCAGTTGGCAACAGAAACACTTTGTTGTTTGACGTAGGTCACTGGAAGCCACCTCCATCCCCTTGGTAGACCCAGAGCTAGTCATTCTCATCACTAACTCAAATGTGAAGCACTCTCTGACTGGCAGTGAGTACCCCACGAGACGCAGACAGTGTGAGGAGGCTGCTTCGATCCTGGGAAAGGCCAGTCTCCGAGATGCCTCCATGAAGGACCTGGAGGGTGTGAAGTATATTTTTGATTATCTTGTACTTTTTCATTCTATAGAGCTCTCATTTAACAGTTACTATGTTATGAAACATGTACAGAACATCCCTAGGTAAACTGTTAACAACTATTAATAATCTGCCCATATAATCTATTAACAGTCCACTATTTTTGATAATTGATTAATCTGTTTGAGGGTTTTTTAATTGAAACAAGCAATTTTTCAGCTTTTTTAAATTTGACTATTTTCTGGTTAATTTGCTCCATATAACAATGAAATAATTAAAACAATCATTTTCGTTTGTGGACAAAACAAGCCATTTAAGAAATTAATTATTTCAAAGTTTGAGAAACACTGATCAATATTGATCAACAGTGATTTCCTAGCCCACATTTTTCAACATGTGGGCTAAATAACTAATCAATTAATCATGAGATAATTGACAGATAAATTAATTAATCAAATAATTGTTAGCTGCAGCCCTACTTCAGGCACTCTTTTTACTGACAGCCATACATCTATAAAACAATATATGAACTGCCTTCTAGTCACTATCACTTACTATATTATATGTATGGGTTGCATGATCGTGCTTTTTTTGTCATGTATTTGCATCACATTGCATTTTATCTTGTAGTTGTTTATTATTGTCTATATATTATTCTCCTAACACAAACGATTTCCTTTTATAGGGGATTAATAAAGTGTTGATTTTCATTTTCCTCTTCTTTGTCCATCTAATTGTCCATCTTTTTTCTTTTACTTGTCTGTGAATATTTTCTGGTTTATTTGGGAAAAACAGAAGATTTAAGAACATCATCATTTTGAGGTATAGGAGATACTACCTATTGATATTTTTTACAATTTTTTTACATTTTGACTAAACATTTAATGTATGATAATGAAAATAATTGTCAGCTGTAGCTTCAGTAGAGTGCATCTACAGGTGTATAGACTACATTACAGATAATTCAGAGTGAGTGCAGTTTCCCTAACACAACACAACACAATATTTTTTCCTTCCCTCCAATTCCAGAGGCAAGAGACAAAATGGATGATGTTACTTATCGAAGAGCTCGTCATGTGATTGAGGAGATCGAACGAACTGTTAAAGCTGCTGAAAGCCTCAAAAAAGGAGCCTACAGAGAGTTTGGCAGGCTTATGGTCGAGAGCCACAACTCTCTCAGGTATAGTTGAAGCATCTGTGTCTCATCGGAGTCAAAGTTTTTGAGAAAATTTAGATGGTGTTCAGTGACTTAATGTGTCTGTGTCAGGGATCTGTATGAGGTGAGCTGCAGGGAACTGGACGAGCTGGTATCTGCAGCCATGGAGGTGGAGGGTGTATTTGGCAGCCGGATGACAGGTGGAGGATTTGGTGGTTGCACTGTGACCTTGTTGCAGGCCAGTGCCGTTGACAGGACTATACTTCACATAAAGGTGAACACACACACACTCTGTTAGTGTTTACAAACTCCTTTGTTTCATTGGAGAGACTTTCCTGGTCAGTTCTAGAAAGCCAGGCCTTCCCTACTTTTCTGATCTAATCTTATTTTTACTTTAACACAGAGAATATTAGCAGAGGTCGAGTATGCACCTGAATGTGGAATAACCAGTTCTTTATTTGTTTTCACTTTGGTGAATATGCTGACATTGCTGACACCCAGGTCCTCTTTCTTCATTTCAATTTATGCCATGTGCAATAAAATTATGAGCGTTGGTCATGCTCTGTTTAAGCATTTTCTACATACCTTTAGCATTCTCCTAGTTCTGTTTTATGAGCACTTCTTCTACAGAACAACATATCAGGGTCTCAAGAGCCCCCATCCATGCACCTCGAGGCTAAGCGAAGTGAAACTGGAATAGCTACAGAGGGATAAACTCCCACAGGACCACTATGACAAACAGTGCAAGCAGGCAGTAACTGTTGTAACCTAATCCCCTGAGTAAGATTAGATAATAACAAAAGATGCACTTGAAGTAACTCAAGTGCTTGAAGTAACTCAAAGTCATTTTCTTTAAGTCAAGCTCAGGTTTTGCTGAAAATAGGCACAGGAATTTTACTAATCTGGTCTGTCTTGTTTAGGAGCTGCAGAGAAACTGCTTCAAACAGAGTGATACTATATCTCACTATATGTAAATACATTCGAGTTCTTCTTTTTAAATTCAACAGTGATTGCTTGATTGTGCTCTTACTTTGTCAGAGTTAACTTGGTTTTTCAGTGTCAGACAGTGTCACTTGGCACTGAGTGTTAAATGCAGCCCCACATGTCTTATCTCAGAAGTCAACACAGCACCAACACATACTTATATATTTTTTTTTTTGCACAGTGGCTACATACTATGACTATGGTTTAATTATTATTATTTTTACTAAAAACTCTGCCTTGACCAAAAATATAAAACACATTCCATAGATATATTATATCCTGCATTTAGTTCTTTAGGTTTTGGCTTGGTTTTCTACATAGTAACCATAAATGAAACAATGAAACTATAATTAGAATATGGTTGTGATTGATTTAGGTTTTTTTCCCATTTGCCAACTAAAACATACTGAGACTAAAACATCATCAATATTAAAATTAGTTTGTTCACAGTATTTATTGATCCATTAAAATGACTATTGCCTTGTGCCAGGACTATGTTTGTTTTAAAATGCTTTAATTTAGTGAGTAATGTTAGTGTTAAAGACGTTGTTGTAAAGAAAGAAAAGGTGTCTTGGGGGGAGAGGAAAGGTGTCTAGTTTGTACAAACAAATCCAGCCTTTCCTCTTGCTCTCTGAACTTCCTTCCTCAGACTGTGAGAGATTTGGTTCGCGTAAAATTGTTCTGAAACTGATAAAGATGGAATATCTAATTTTAATTTATTTTTCACAAAATGTACAGTTCACATCAGTGTGTTTCCATAAACATATCATGGTTGACTCAGATTTACTGATTTTATTGTGAGTCACTGTTGTCTAAAAGCTTCAGTGGTTTCCCGCTCTCATTGTCTGTATGTGTTTGTTTTTTCTTTCTTAATAGGAGCGTTACAGTGGAACCCCGACATTCTATGTCACAACTCCTTCAGAGGGAGCTCGGACTCTCAGTCTGTCCTGACTTATGTCAACACATCAGGCATTTAACACTTGATTTTTTTTTTTAATACATTTGTTGCTAATAACATTCTAATCAGTTATGCAGACTACAATTGTTTGAAAAAATTCTATGTATTGTAATGAAAACACAAATGCTTAATAGATTTCATGAGATCTCAAATTATATAAATATCTCTTTGGTATGTTGATTATAGTGAATAAAAGACACTCAAACTTTGCTTTTGATTTTCTGGCCATATTGTTTATTCAATTTCTTTTATTGGCTGTCAAAATGCAACTACAAACACAACAGTCACATCCACGTCATTTGTGTGTCCAAAAAAATATATTGCCACAAACAAATGTATTTTAATTACATTTTTAAAATGTAATACATTTTTAAGATTAAATCTTTCAAGGCAGTACAGATGTAGACACCCATTCTGCTAAAATCAAAGTGTCTCCCAAGCTTATGGTCACTAGATAAATGTGCACTATGCAATTGTTGTTTACAGTTTATATATTATTACTAGTAGTAGTAGTAGAAGTAGTGGTATGTCTATATTACATTATAGGTGTAGTATATTAATATTGTGTATATTGTAATTGGAATATACTGTGATACAATGTGTGTATACTGTATAACTAATATGTACATATTTAGAAGGACAGGGGCATAAATTAAAAGGGCCAGCCACTGTGCACTGGTGGGGCAGGCACCACTAGAATATAATTTCCCTCAATCTCATACAGGTATACAGGGACATCCTCTACAGCACAGCAACACTTTTGTCATCGAAATTGGCATTTTCTATACAGCAGTGAATATCATTTCCAATATGGACACACTTTGGGACACTGCCATGTAGGGACACTATCAGCACCCTTTTTGACCCAAAGGAAATGAAGATGCAACTGCATTTTACAGGGCAATGCATCACTTCCCTCCACTAGAAAGACACTCTTCTTCTGTAGTGGCAGCAGGCAACTGAACTTTCATGAGTTATTTTCTATTAGGGCATGGGGAGACATGCCACTGATTTTTATCTTTATCTTAATAAATGTTGAGGTAAATGTCGAAAATATATATATGGCAAGTCCAAAAACCCTGTTGGTCCCACTGTGGGGTTGAGAGATTCACCATATAATGTTTGGTTGTACAGCAGCTGCCGTAAAGTTGTGCGTTGTAAGAGGTACACTTGAATGCATCACCGGGGCGGAGTTAACAAACCAATGAAGTTTAGCCTAGCAGGAAGCACCGAGAGGGCTACAGCTGCAGCGGTGAAAGAAGGAAGAGCGACAGGGACTCACTCCGGCTTCCAGCCGTGACGTTTCTCTGTAAATACTCCGTCGCTCAGATCCTGGGATTGTTCTTTTTCGGTCTCCCCACATTTTTTTAAAATCCATTCCCAAGGAGGCGAGGGGGCTCCCAGCTAAAGAGCCACTGGCCGGAGACAGTCTTATCTGGCGGCTGTAAACAGGAGGAGGACGTTGGCTGCGCCACGGACGTTTTAAATCAGGTGGGACTGAGTAGGTGGGCCCGCACGGTTTCACGTTGAGCTGGTCACCACAGGTGTTTTCTCGCCTGCCACTTAAACAGGAGTCCGGCTCACTTCTGTTCAACACAGTGAACGCGTCCAGCTAAGGCTTGTAAAAGTTGCTACCTTAGCCTGGCATCACTCTTCACGATGGCTAACAGGCTAATCCCCAATATATTCCGTTCAGACATCAGGCACTTCAACGTTGTTGTCTTGTTCCCAGCTAACTTGCTAAGTACACAGATTTAGTATTGGACTTCTCTCTGCTTTTACATTTAAGTATTGCGAATTACTGGTTGACTATATCAACATTATTAGGGTGTACGGTTAACTTCCAGCCTTTTGAGTCACCTTCAGCAATCGCATTTTATCAATCATGCTAGTATTAACTTGTGCTAGTATATTTTAGTTAGCTTTCATGTAACATGTACACTATTCACAATACCATTTATGTTCCAAGGTGGTTTGTTTATACATCAGTATAAAATGCGGCACAGGGATTCATACATGTTTTATGGTTTTATGTGGTTCGGTTGCCATTAATTCAACTCGCAGTACAATAAACAGTGTAATGAGGTCGTTAAAGCTGTAGATATAGCAGGCAAGGGAGTTATTACAACCTGAATTGCAAAATGACGGAAACGGCGTGAAGCTAAGCTAAGTTCAGCAAGGTGTGTCTCCTCACCAGGTATGTTAGTAAGCCCTTTGAGTCAACTGTCTGGTTCTCAGCATGAGCAATTGTGGTGCGTGTTTGTTTGTGTATAAGTGGAAGATGTGTTTCACCGGTTCGGCTTGTTTCCGGTAATTTCTGTACTGAAATAGGCAGAATGAAAATGTTGAAGAGTATAACTCGTATATCATGTATTCAACCGCCTCAGTGTCAGCTCGGAAAAGTGAGATGCATGCGGGTTAATTTTGTGTTGGCTGCGTCTTCCTCTAACATCTGCAAATATAGCTTGGTCCTCTGCCTTTTTTTAAATCTTGGCTTGTGATGTCAGGCTTAAGTTTTACAGTATTCAGACTGCACCAGATACAGAATGTCTGTCTAATCTGGATACTGAAGGACACGAGGGCAGTGTCCCTTAGCTCCACCTGTATCAGCACAAGGCTAGTCAAACAAAAAAGCCTTTGTTCTCTGTAAACTTTAGTGCTATCCCACCTGCATGCATGGTAAAGTGCACTCAAAACTAATATGGAGGCAAAATAAATGGCCCTTCCTTAACTTAGGGCAAGTTTAAAAAAGAGTTTTCACCTGCTCAGTTTGCTAGAGAAATACTCTGAACAAAAGCAGGGATTTAAGAAGCATTTTAATCATTTGTAAACAATGGTTATTCCTTTAGTTCAGTCTTTGTAATACCTAAGTAAATTAAATTATCTAACCATGAACGTGTGCTAACCTTGAAGAAAACACTTGACTCACTTGATTTCACTTGACTTTGCAGTGTGCCAAGTGGTCAAACAACAGTGGTTAGCAACTTAGTGGTTCAACCTAGGCTTTTCCATGTTCACATAAAAGAGTCAGTGAGGACCTCATATGACCTAACTGGCAGCAAAGCAGCATATTTTCAAACTAACAGCATAATTTAATATCACATAAAGCTGATCATAATTTGGAATAAAAGCAACTGTTGTAGTTGGGAAATGTTGAAGGGGCGGCAAAAACACTTACTGACCGTGTGAAGTTGCACGTTGAATGAATATATAGAAACATATGTGTTTGTGCTTATTAAATTAAAAACTAAAATCTGAGCTAATTCAGGTTGTATTCATAAACAACAGATACAATGATTGCAATTATTTATACATAAATACTCAGATAAACAAAGGAAGACACACCCATTTACCCACATAGAAAGACAATATCAACATGCTCATCACAACTGTTTGTTGTGTGTCTTTTAGCAACATGAACATGTTGTTTAGCCTTGTTTTAACCATTTTGACCTCACTTTATCTTTATTGTCACAGCAGGACTGTAGCAGGTGGAACAAAATATTAATATCCAGATTAACCTTGTTAAAGCCTTGTAAAGCCAAAACCCAAGGGTAATTAAAAATATATCACACACAAACATTATTATACTGTTTAATTGTTGACTAGTGATTATGATTATGAATGATTGATTAGAAATTCTCTATGCTAGGGATCTCTTTCTCACTTTAAATTGTATATGTATGTATACGTTTATACTGTCACTTATTTCAGGTGAATTTTACTATTTAGCACAAATGTCACTTGTGGCATCGTGTGTGCTGTAACTTAGAATAGCTCAAGCAGGTGGAGGTGGACTAGTTATCAAACTGACCATTTAGGGACAGCTCAACACTGTGAAATAAGTTATTAACATGTCATAAACAGTGCCGGTAACTGTGATGACAAATGCGATATAATTGCTCCACTTTCAGTGGCAATTTTATTTTTCGTAGCATAAATATTGTGTTGTAATCATTCCTGTCTTCCCAGTCTCTCCCTGTTTCTGATTACAGGAAGGAGGGGATGAGTTTGTGAGAGATATGATACTCTGCAAGCCACACCCAGAACTGACAAGATCTCATTTCTGTTGTGTTGGGGACAGTGGAAGAGCTGTTTCCAAGTGTGTAGGTCATATTAATTTGTACATAATTGCCACTTTTTGTGCCTAGAAACTCCCATTATAGTGACTCATTATCTGGGATATGAAGTAGTTTCCACACAGAACATCTTGACTATAGCTCAATCTTGAAATCCTTTCATACTGTGGAGGTTTTTCCTGTCAGGCTGCTGACAACACTGCCTAAAAGACTCTCTATCAGGAGTCATCTTCGTCCATACGAGCACTCCTAAAAATGAATATCACATGACCACTTGCATTGTCTTATTCAAGCCAGTGGCTTTATACAACTATTTTTTGTCTATGATACTAAACCCGGTATCAGTCTGATAGTCATTATACATTTTTACTAGCTATTTCAAAACATAATGCTTCAACTGTGTAACAAATATTATACTCCTATTAAGAAGAAATAAACAGAACGTGACCCAGCAAACATGTTGCTGCTTTTTGTATTTTCATTTTCACAGTCTGTACTTATTGAAGCATTTATGTAATATTTCAGATTTTTAGCACATATCAGAATTTTTCTTTTTTCAGGTAATCCATTGTAGTGACGAGTATCTGGCCAATACCGCAGGTAATTTATGCCTCAATTGAAACTGAAAAAAAAAATACAACCCCAAATGTTTTAAACTAAAACAGTTTTTACAAAAGTCTGTTTCGTGAGTGCCAACAACCCGTTTCTATCATGAAAACCAAGAATAGCTCACTGACATGCTGTACACCAACAGTTTAATTTTACTGCCTTATCATCAACAGCCTGTTTGTATATGTTGAAGGGAGTGTTGTCACAGGAAGGTCGACAGTGGGTGCAAGCCAACTCTCTCAGGCTGTGGTGTCTGGCAGTTGCTGTCAGACAACATCCACTCTACTTGTATGAATATGTTTTATTTTCTAACTTCATTTTGACTAAGATGTGCTCTTGTGATCATATGTTACTCTCCAAACCTTTTCCTGTCTTGTAGAAAGTGCTGGCATAACCGCTGATTGCATAAGTCCATAAGTGAGTGTTTTGGATTCCAGGCATTTTCTGGCTGCACATTCTAGTATCTCATTAAACAGAAAGTTGTTGAGAGGCGCAGCCCATGTAGCAGCTCTGCTAGTCGAGTGGCCTTTTCCTGCAGTTGTTGTTATTGTTGTCATGTTCAGGCAAGTTTTTTCACATTTCTTTCCTCCATTGACTCCCTCCTCCACTAAACCGGCTTAGTAGATATGCTGGGAATCTGGGAAGTTGATGACATCACTAAACCATGATGTCAAAGATAAATGTCACCTCACTAAATGTGAATTTTAAGTGAAAGAAATAAAGATGGCTCACTGCATAGCAGAGACAATGTTTTGTGTGAATGTGATTGGATGGGAAGGGTCAATAAGTGGGTTGAATTATCATTAACTATATGTAACCTTATCTCGTTGCTGAGAGATGAGCTCACTGTAGATCAAACAAGTGGAGGAAAATGCCGCATTCATCATCACTGCCGTTTTTCCGTAGGTTGATTGCTCTCCCCTTGCCAAGGCAAATTCCAGGGAAAAATCTTTATCTGAGGGTGAAACAGGGGGACAGAAGAGCTGGGCTGAAACTGGTCCGATCTGTTTCTGTGTTGTTCACTTCTGACCTGCCATTGTTCTTCTGATTAACCTGAAACCAACAGATACTTCCCTGTAACAATAACAGCTTTATTTGGCAATGCAAATGATCCATGTGGGTGTTGGGTAACTTCTAATACTGTCAAGTAATGGGGAAAAATGTACAATATAGATAAATTCCAACACTTAAGGTGATCACATACTAGGTGGAAATTTGCTTTTTATAATGGGCACAGTTTGTCTAAGTTTATTTCTTTATTGTGTTTTATTGAGTATCAATTTAAGCTGATTAATTTTGTTGTCACTAAAGCATTTTTATATTTAACCAATACATCAAATTCCAAAGCTGTTTACTTAAAATGATACAGAAAATAGTCAATTAGTTGTAATTAAGTATTCTTTTTTTTTTTTTGACTGTGTGCTAGCTTTGGTCTATACTTATATTTAACATAACCTTCTAGAAATAGAAGGTTATGTTGCTTGGATCTGTTCTCCATGTTTTGTTTGCTACACCTTAGCCTTATTCTTTAGCTGCAACCCCAGTAGCATTTGTTACATTTAAAGTTCTCTCACCTATTTTCTACCGCTTTATTCACTAAGGGTCACGGGGGGTGCTGGTGCCTATCTCCAGCTAACATAGGGCGAGAGGCAGGGTACACCCTGGACAGGTCGCCAGTTCATCACAGGGCCACAAAGAGACAGACAACCATTCACTCTCACATTCATACCTATGGGCAATTTTGAGTGTCCAATTAACATAATCCCCAAATCTGCATGTTTTTGGACTGTGGGAGGAAGCCGGAGTGCCCGGTGAGAACCCACGCACCACGGGGAGAACATGCAAACTCCTTGCAGAAGGCCCCTTGTTACATTTAAAGTTAAATTAAAATTTCTTCCTGAAGCTGTTTGGAAGGAAACTTCACATCTTTGCAGCAACTGGTCAGGTCAGCCTCTCATTATTTCCTGTGTGATGTTTGCATGTTCTCTTTGTGTGGGTTCTCTGGCTACAGAGAGGTGACAGAAGAGGTTAATCTAACTGTCAGAATAGACAACCTGCTGTTCACATAATTGTAATGTTCATTCTCATTCGTGGCCACTGATAAATACTGGGTATAAAAAAATGAACACTTGAGTGGGTAGGGACTGGTTAATTTGGGCTTTAATGTCTGCCAAGTCACTTGAAAACCCGTAATTAGTCAGATTGGAGAAAAAAGTGGGATTACTGTAGAATGTATGAATACTGCAGAGACTAACCCACACATGACACTGAGCAGGTGCCGGTGGCTGTTTTTGATAATCACCACCATACTTAAACTGCTCACTGACTTCACTGTTTGCATCTGTATGTATGTGATGGTCTTAAAAGTGCTTTATTCAGTTGTCAAATTATCATGTGACTATTAAGTTTACCTTTCAGGCCTATTTCAGAGGAAATAACCAGTTGTTCTCAATTTTTTGTAGTTTTGGATATTTGTATTCCATTGTGTAATTGGCTACTAAACACAAAGTTTGGCTACTTTTATATACTTTTACCAAGTACATTTACTCTTAGAGGCATATTTTCATTTTTGTTCACATTTTTATCCATTAACTCCTGCGTTAGTGGGCTAATCTTAGGTCAAAGTAATGAATAGTTTATGTGCATACATGCACACATGTTGAAGAGACAGCTACTCATGTTCATACAAGTATAGTACAGTACAGTCTTACTCTTTAGTGGGATGCCAAAAAAATATAATCACCTAGAGGGAAAGAAATCTTTAATATGTATTCAGTGGAGTTTGAGCTTGGTTAGAATCTCGTCAGCTCTACCATTTCTCTTTATAACAGTCTTTTAGGAGGCTGGACCTGGAAAGGCCTGGCAGAGCCCAGCAGTGAGTCTAGTCAGCACTGCTAATATAAGTGTATAATTTGGACTGAAGAAAATGACCTGGTTCAGACGGAAAACTCTGATTCATGGCTCAGACGTTTGTCACAGACTTGTGACACCGTGGATCATATGTCTGACTGTAGTTGTTAGATTTTCCTGTCTTTCATTCTGTAATATTTGCTCTGAGCTTCTTCCTTTCTTTTGTCACTTAATTGTCTGGGCCTCAGTACAGACAGTGTGGCTGAGAAGAATATAAGAAGCAGTTCTGTGGTTTTGTACCTTTCATTGATGTGAAGGCAATTGTATATTTATGATCTTTAATGTTTTTTCAGTCACTCATACAAATGGATCACACCACAAACAAGACACATGATTTTTAGACACTTTCGTCTAGGAAAAAACAAAACCTGTTAAACTTGCATAAAAACATAACAAAGTGCTTATCTCTCAAATTGGAGAATTTTCTCTCTACACATTGTCTAATTTCTTGTTTCCTCTCTCCGTCTCTTCTCTGTCGTTCATACAGTTTATGGAAGAGAGCCTTCAGGCTCTACACTAATGCTGAGAGAGGATGAAGAGGTTTAAGCGACATGGTCATGAGTCTCACAGAGATCGACTCAAACAGGAACTGTACCAGTTCAACAAGGCAAGTGAATCTAGACTCTCCATAGGCTTCTAAAACTTTTAAAGTGCATTAAGCCTTTAAAGTGCATCAAGCATGAAACTGACCGAGCATAAAATCAGTGATTGTGTCAGCCCAAAGCATGTATCAGTCTGAATTTCACCATGTTTCTGTCACTATTATTTTGTCCTGTCTTCTAATATTTCTGGTTAATAGCTTGGTGTGGGAACTGCAGTGTGCCCAGCCTAACTGGAGTCCAGCTCTGGTCTGACTGAAGTTATACATGCATTAGTTGGTCCAATTACATTATCTGGGTGTGTTTATCAGACTTTGAGAAATTTGATTTAGTACAATTTCAATCAGACTAACATGTTTACATGTGTTTTAAAAGCCTGGCTTTAGTTGAACAAACACAATAATTGTATAAAAGATTATGATTAAGATTTTTTTATGATGTCATGTAAACTTATACAGAAATGTGTATATAAACCGGTGATTAAGGATATCTGTCTATAACAATTTGCAATTGTTAGTTGCACAGTAATACATATATTAATTGACTTAGTGGCCTTTTTTTGTGCTTACTTTTTGGTCCTTTTGCTTTTATGTTTATACTCTTGTCTCTTATCTGTACATTCTCTTCTCTGTAGACATTGGAGCATGGGTTCCCCCACCAGCCCAGTGCTTTGGGGTATAGTCCCTCCTTAAAGCTGCTTGCCATTGGCAACCGCTCTGGAGCTATCAAACTGTATCCTTGACTTAACATATTCAAAATCTTTATACATAAGAGGAATACATAATGTGAATGTGTATGATGTGATTAACTCTGCCTTGATAGACAATTAAACTCCCTTTTTCGAAATCCAACCTTTTATAAATTGAGTCTTTCCTTGACCAAAGGTTAGGTATGGAGATCCAGGTGTGGAATTCATGGGTTTACATGACGAGAATGCTGCCGTCACACGGGTGCACTTTCTTCCCCACCAGGTACTGTAAAAGGCCTAAGTTGACTTGTTGTCAGTACCCTTAGCATGTTTATCTCATAGCTTTAAATATATTATGCTGACCACAACTTCCTGTGTGACTTTTCTGAACTGTCCTGCTCATGTGCAGGTTGAACTGGTAACTTTGCTGGATGACAACAGTCTGCATATGTGGACTTTAAGAGCCCACAATGGACTGTCGGAGCTGCTGGAGGTTGGACGTTTTATGCTCACAGGACCACCTGGGTAAAATACACAGAAACAAATACTGTACATTTTTTGCTCTTTCTGACAATTTCTTTGTGCAGTTATTCTCAAAAGTCTTTTTTTAATAAGTTTGTCAAAAAGGCAAATCCATCAAGAGACTGGATACTCCCAGCTTCATAAAAGTACTATAGCTACCCATCTTCTACCAAATGGCATCACTTTCCTCCTTGTCTGTTCCTTCTAGTGCTCCCCCAAGTGTGACGAGAGTCACAGCAGTGCTGGCCCACTCGTCAGGGGAGCTTCTGCTGTTGGGTACAGAAGGAGGTCATGTCTTCATAGTTGAAGTCCCTGGGTTTAGAGAGTTGGAAGAGAGGAACATCAGTCTCGAACAAGTTGCCAGCAGGTTGGCAGCCACAGCACATCATCACACTGCACCAGACTGCTGTCTCTCTGTGCTGATCCACCTATTTTTTCCTAGAATATAATGGAAACATACTATTACTGGTTTCACAGCTGCGACCACCTAAAAATTAGCAGAGCAAGACTTGGATTTACAGAAAAATGGACCAAGGTGGCTTCAAAAATGGCTTGGTGTCAGTAATGTTTACTAAATTACCTATGAGCCATCTCATGTCACCCATTCCTTTTCTGCCATCCAGTATAATCATTTATTGTCTAGCTATAACAGGATATTTTTGTACACTAATATGTGTTCTCATCAACTTGAAATGTTTCACTATCAAGTTAGGGATATACAGTGAGAGCACACAACAGAAATGCCTCCCTGTGATAAAATAATACATGATACTTGCACTAAGACTGTTTGTTTTTTTTTTTTGTTTTTTTTTCTATTCCACAAGGAAATATGCACCTCACAAATAAGCTTTGTGTAGTTGCCATAAATGTTGTAAATCTATATAAATTCAGCACATGTTTAAATGTACTTGAATAAAGGCTACAATTGCACTGCTTACAATTGTAATATCCAATACACGCTGCCCACATTGTTAATGTTTAACTAACAAAACAGTATTAACTTTCCATCCCTGGTTAATGTTAATGATTCACAAAATTATGAAATTCTGTTAACTTGTCAAGTATAAGTGGTATGTAGACCAGTAAAACAGCACTGTAAAATTAGATTTTAAAATTTAATATGCATATATTTACTGTATCTAATAATTAAATGTTGCAAAAACATGTCATTTGTCAGCTTATATGCAGCTTAACTTTTCATTCTACTGAGTGAAGTAGCTCAATCAATTAAAAATCAAAGGAATGCAATGTACCATGTATAGTGTAAGATAAACTAAAACTCCAAAGCTCCAATTACTTTCTTTCCCTGGTCTTTTATGCCTCTCATTCTCATTCTTCTTTCTATCTAGTGTACCAGACGACTACATTGGCCGTCGGAATTTGGAATATGTAGAAGCCTTACAGGAAAACCCAATTAATCCAAACCAGGTTGTTATCGGCTATGGACGAGGTCTCATGGTAATATGGGATCTTGAGAAACAGTGTGCCAGACAGCACATCCCTGCCACACAGGTACTTGCCCTTGGACAGACTCTCAGTTAATTTTTAAACCCTGCCCATAACCATCATGCTTGGTTTTTAATAGTTGCAATGTGTATGTATGTCTATGTAACTATAGCAACTGGAGAGTATATGGTGGGCAGATGATGGTAGCTACATTCTCAGTTCTCACAGCGACGGAAGTTACTGTCGATGGGTGGTTGGTGAAGAGGATTTGAATGATGAGGAAGAGAAATCAGACATTCCTTATGGTGAGGGCAAAGAACAGTCCACTCATCAGTCTTTTCTGTCAGACATTAACTGTGTTTTCAGCAGTATAATGATTGTCTTTTTTGCAGGACATTTCCCCTGTAAGGCCATTTCTAAAATTGTTCAGCTACCTACTGTAGAAGGGTACGTGAGATTTAATTTGTGACTCATGTTATATGATCATGCTAAGGCATTATTTTCAGCGCAAACTGACCTGAACTCAAACCTGCACTATGTTTATTTGACTGTTTGTTTTGCATGACACACAGACCTCCATTCCTGCTGTTCAGTGGTGGTATGCCAAGGGCCAGTTATGGGGACAGACACTGTATCACAGTGATCCACGGTAAAAAGCATGTGGCCCTGGACTTCACCTCCAGGATCATTGACTTCTTTGTCATCAGAGATGGACAACAGCACACAGGTAGGCAATGATATTTTTTAAATGTGTAAACAAGTAAAAGGTTTGAATGACCAGCTTAGTCAATTCATTTAGTCTGTTTTTCCAGCTTCCTTTCTCCTGGGGAAAAAGGTAATTTTTATACCCCCATTTACTCTTAGCCTATATCTGGATACACTTATATGGAATGCATTGCAGTTTTAATACGATTGTCTTGTCCTGAACTCATCTGGAAGTGACCTAGCTTGAGCTGTGATAAGAACATTCTTGAGGGAAAACACCAAAGAGGTTGAAAGGTCACCAGACTGACTCTCTCCTGCAGTCTCAAGCTACTGTTGTACCTACCTTGTGAATGACACACTAAACTTGTCTGCCAGGCTTGTCTAACTGAATAACTTATTTACAACATATTGAGGATATACTGTTCAGCATGGGAACAGTTGGGAGATGTCATTGTCCAAATAACCCATCCAGTGATCTGTGTACAGTACAATTCCAGTTAGTTTTTTAATTTATCTTCAAAAATCAGTCTCTAAATCTGTAAATGCAAATTTTACACTAATTTGCTTTGGACATGGTATCAAACTTTCATATTTCTCAATAAAGACTGAAATTTGTCTGTAGTCTTCCAGGTTGTCACTGACAGCTTGCTCCTCATTACTTAGTCTTTAAGCAGATAATCTATGACTGAAACACATTTTGAATGGTTGCTTGTATAGGCAACATTTAACTTCTGTGTTAATATAAAAATTTGTTCAAACTATCTATATCCATCAAAGATTTTCTTTGGCAACGAAGCACAACATGGTAGATAAAAGTTAGAAGACTAATTTCCAATCAGCATGTGGCTGTCATTTTGTCTCCAGGAGATCCCAGTGCACTAGTGGTCCTGGTAGAGGAGGAGTTGGTCGTGATTGACTTGCAAACAGAGGGCTGGCCTGTCATTCAGACACCCTACCTGGTTCCCCTCCACAGCTCAGCCATCACCTGTTCCCACCACATCTCCGCCATCCCCCTCAAACTCTGGGAAAGGATCATTGCTGCTGGGGACCTGCAGAATACACACTACTCTAAAAAGGTACACCTTAGGCCAATGTCAACAAAAGTGTCAAACTGTTGTGTAAGTACATTTCTGATTTATAAAAGTTCCATAGAATTTCACTTTGTTCACTTGCAGCGGCTACTCTGTTTTGATACTATTCGTAATTTATTACTTTTATTACATTGCAAGCTTTTTTGAAATGAACAGTTGAAACAATCATCATTTAAATCAAGCAACCCTTTCCTGATTTCCTTGAAATCATTTGTTTTGCATGTGTTCTTGAATTCTAAAGTTTATAGCCTTTTTTTAGCCAGATTTTTATAATGTTGCAAATACTATATTAAAATTAGCTCAATTAATAAAAGCAAATGTTAAAATAAATAAATATTTTGATTTCTTTATTAATGCAGTTGCATTTAAAGCTGTTTTAAGCATGGTAGATTTTAAATAGGGCAACCTCTGTAGTATAAAGGTAACACTCCTGCATATAAAAATACTCAGTGACCTGAAATAATACCCTGCAGACATTTGTATTATATGTGGTATGCAGTTGTATATATGGTATTCATTTCTGTTTGAACAAATCTCATTTACTCTGACACTCTGATGTTATTGTTGAACTTTCATTTCCTCACTCCTTGCAGCCATGGCCAATAACAGGAGGCAAGAACTTGGCCCCAGACCCTCCACAGAGAGACCTGCTGCTCACAGGGTCAGTACAGGAGAAGTTTGGAAACATCTGTTGGAACATTTCTTTGACAGACTGCAAAACATTTAAAAATATTATGTTTCCTTCTTTATGTTAGACACGAAGATGGAACAGTGCGTTTCTGGGATGCATCAGGAGTCTGTCTTTATCCCATGTACAAGTTGAGCACAGCTGGAGTTTTTTACACTGACAGTGACCCTAATGACAACTTGAACCAGGGCACTGAAGGAGAATGGCCACCATTCAGAAAGGTTTGTAGTACAGGGAATGTAGAGTCAAGGGCACTTTTGACTCTCAATAAGTGTGAATAATGTATTGATAAACCAGTGTGGTGAAACAACTTGCTGGCATTCGCTTAGCTGTTTTTGCAACCTCCCCATATTATGGTACATTGCTACATATACAGTTGCATTGTCTTTACATTGTTTCGAATGTGTGTCTTTCAGGTTGGCTGTTTTGACCCCTACAGTGATGACCCGAGGCTTGGCATTCAGAAGATCCATCTTTGTAAATACAGTGGTTATCTGACTGTGGCTGGCACTGCTGGACAGGTGAGATGAATATCAAACATTGGTCAACTTCATGTTATTATGCTGTATACCATGTTTGGACCAGACCACATGACAAATTTAATTTTTCAAAATACCTATTGCTCATGTCTATTTTCATATATGTTTTTTTTTACAGAAGTGTCCTCTTTATTAACTTGTTAATCCACTGTGTTTGTGGGGTTTTTTTTCCGCAGATTCTGGTGCTGGAACTTAACGATGAGGCAGCAGAGCAGAGTGTGGAGGCTAAAGTTGTGGACTTGCTGCAGGGCCAAGAGGGCTTTCGTTGGAAAGCAAGTAGTTTTTGAGATATTGTAACACCAAAAATAATTAAAACACTTAATCAAAGCTGAAATATCTTACCTTACCCTTACATTTCCACTCTAATTTTTTTAAGGGTCACACTCGTCTTGATGTGCGAGATGAGCCAGTATCGTTTCCTCCAGGGTTCCAGCCCTTCGCTCTGGTCCAGTGCCAGCCTCCAGCTGTGGTCACCGCCCTGATGCTGCACTCAGAGTGGAAGCTGGTAGCTTTTGGCACAAGCCATGGTTTTGGCGTGTATGATTATCAACAGAAGAACAATGTCCTTGTCAAGTAAGAGATTAAAGCTGTATGAGGTGTTCCGTCTCAAAGTAAACAATAGCTTCATCGAGCGTCTGTCTACAACCAGCATTTGAACATATTTAATATTAAATTATTAAAGTCCACCTGTATTGTTGACACAGTACATCTCTATGTTGTTAGGTGTTTTGTAAGCTTTTTGGTGCAAGTCAGTAAAGTATCCTCATTTCAACTGTATATAGGAAGATGAAAAAATTCACCTTTTTTGTTTCAGAAGAGATCTTTTTGCCATACTTTAAAGAGACACAATGTAGTTTTTGCTCTTGGGATACTCCTAAAGTTGGAGAAAAGTACTGTCTGTCACAACTGTCATTAAACATACACCGTAGTAACGTGCATTTGTTGACAAACCAACAGTACTGGAGAACTCTAGCCATTTCACCAGCAAACATGTTAGCCATAGCAGCTAGGGGAAAAACCGCTCCACTACTACGTGAATAACTTTGAATTCTCAATATGAACGGGGAATGACATAACTTCAGTAACCCCACCTGACACGCAGCAGCTCTGACGCACCATGTTTAGTTTGTAAGCAAACAATGTCTACTTACTAGTCCAACAGTAGAGCCAGTTCACTATCACTCTGACATCCCTTGGCGTCTCTCAACGAAAGAACAACTGTATAACTTTCACCCCAAACTTACAGCAGCTTCGCTCGCTTGGAGCACTATGACGTATGCAGTAAGCAGTTGAAGCAGTAAAGTTGGTTACACTTTGGTTCTTGGAGTGACCAGAAATAAAGTTACATAGTGCCAGTACAGGTGAAGAAGAACCTTCTCAGGCTCTAAAGAGGGAGCTATTTAACCTGTTATAATTAGACAATAAGTTCAAAATGTATTTGGAGACATTTGAAGGTTGGTGTCGCTTTAATAGGTAAATGCATAAATTGCAGGTGCCAGTTCAAAATGTTATACAAAAGTGGTTTTCAATTGTTTATCCAAAGCCCCTCAAAAAACAGAACTGCTAAAAAAATGTATTTCCCATTTTTTTCCTCGTTCCTGTAGATGTACCTTAAACCCCAGTGACCAACTGGCAATGGAAGGTCCTCTGTCCAGAGTAAAAAGCATAAAGAAATCCCTCCGTCAGTCTTTCAGGAGAATGAGACGCAGCAGAGTCTCACTAAGGAAACATCATGTCAACAATGCTGCAAAGGTTGGTCTATCATGTTCTGTGATAACTGAAAGTGGGCTGCTTCACACGCACTATGAATAGTTACTATTCTAAAACTTTCACCACTCTCTTCTCTCTGCACAGCTTCAGGATGCTAACGCTCGTCTGGAGGCAGAGCTGGCTGAAATGGAGCTGGCTCCAGTCCAGAGGAAGATCGAGGCTCGCTCCTCAGATGACTCCTTCACGGGTCTTGTGCGAACGCTCTACTTTGCTGACACTTTCCTCGCTGACAGTGAGTTGCACCTTCCAACTCTTAACATAGTCCATAAAAATTGCATTATGTTTATCATGCCTCATGTTTTTCACCTCATTGTGTCTCAGGTACACATAACACACCCTCCCTATGGGCAGGGACAAATGGGGGCTGTGTGTTTGCATACATGCTCCGCCTTCCTCCTATAGAGCAAAGAGGAGAAGAACCTGTCACAGCACACCCAGGTAATAAACATTTTGGAAGTTCATGACTGTTTCCTCACTCCACCCCATTGCTCCAATTGACCTATCCTTTCTGTCATTGCATAATTTAATCCAGCTAAGGAGATCCAGCTGATGCACCGGGCTCCTGTTGTTGGTATAGTGGTGATGGATGGACATGGTGCTCCTCTCCCTGAGCCTCTAGAGGTGGCCCATGACCTTGCCCGCTCTCCAGATATGCAGGGATCACACCAGCTACTGGTCATATCTGAGGAGCAGTTTAAGGTTAGGATCACACGCACACACACGCATTTTCATTCATCACACCCAGACTTGTAATATAAGGTTATATGAAGAGTTGATGGTTTTATATTCATTCCCACAGGATGTCTTGGTGCAATGTACAGTTTAGGGCATACATTATCTTCTGTAATTTTCAGATAATGTGTCAAGGGCTGCAATATAGTTGTTCCAGTTGTAAAAAATGCACTACATGAATGTCACAAACAATTCATATCTTAAAATGTTTATCCTTGCATTAGAATATAGTTAAAAATATTTTGATGGTTTTAATTGGTTATTGCTTCAGCTTGTAAAACAGTGTTCCTGTGTGTTCAGCTTTTCAGCCTGCCTAAGGTGAGCGCCAAGATGAAGTTAAAGCTGACGGCCATTGATGGCTCCAGAGTACGGAGGGTAGGAGTTGCCTGGTTTGGCAGCAGTCGGTCCGAGGACTATGGTGAGAGCGGCCTCATGGTTTTGACTAACCAGGGTGATGTTCATGTGGTGTCACTGCCTGCAATCAAGATGCAGGTTCATTATCCCTGCATCCGTCGAGAGGACGTCAGTGGCATCGCCTCCTGTGTCTTTACCAAGCACGGCCAGGGTAAAACATGCTTACTCACACGTGTACTTATATACTTAGGAAGTAATCTAATTTTATCTAATACATTTTATTCTCTTTTGATTGCACCTCTCAGAATTATCCTGTGTGCTGTTGTGTTCCTTCAGGCTTCTATCTAATATCTCCATCGGAGTTTGAGCGGTTTACCTTGTCAACGCGCCATTTGGTGGAGCCTCGCTGCTTGGTAGAGGTTCCTCCTCATTCAGGCACAGCCATGCAACACAGGCCACCACCTGAGAGGTACAGACCCTCTGAGTTTGTTCATTTTATTGTGGAAATCCCTCCATTTATAACAGAACTCAAGTTTTTTTTTTTTTTTATCTTTTGTCTCTTTCCTTCTAGATGTAACAGTGAGGATGCAGGTAAAATCTCCTTAAATGCTGAAAAAATTGCATCATACCTTCACATGTATGTGCCATTGGCTGATGAACACTACATTTAGAGATGTAGTGTTCTTTTTCATGTTGATGAAATCTGTGCTTTTGCTAATGTGCTGTCTGTTTTTACACACACTTCTTGTTTGTGGCTGACTGTATTCATGTATTCGTTGCCTGCCACCTGTGTGTTCCAGAAAGTGCAGCTAGACGTGTAATGGAGCATGCTTTGCTGAATGACGAGAGTGAGTACTCGTATGAGAGAGACCGAGGAGAACATTTATTAAATTTATAAAAACAAACTCTGTTACTGTATTTCATCTCTTAAGTCTGGCTTCCATTGTAAATCTACCACCTGCTGCCTTTTCTAACTGTTATGTCAGCTTTCTGCTCCCATTGACATAAGTGAAACTCACTTCAGTGATATGGCATTCTGATGTCACAAGAGCCTCAGAGCAATGTTAAGCAAACACCAACCTATTGCATGACTCGTATAGCCTCTATTGACACCAGCAATCCTGCATCCTAATGTGACTGAGATGTGGCCACAGGTCTCCTGTGTATTGAGATCTTTTCCACTAATTTTGTGTTTTATTACAGGAGTTCTTCAGGAGATCCAGAAGTCTCTGGAAGGAGACCAGATGTAAGTATCTGCCACTTATTTTTAATGGTAACCTAATCCATTTAATGAGGTGTAATTAGGGGTGTTAGCTTTACAGCTTCTGCCTTTGTCACCAATGGGACAAATAATGTTTTTTGTACATTAAAAGTAACAAAAATATAATTTTATAACGATATTTAATTTTTACATTAACGATATTTGCAAGTCAGAAAGTTGTTTTTACATGACTCTCACGTGATGTGTATACAGCATACAGTTAGCAAAAAAATAAAGGTACTTTTGAAGCTCAAAACTGAGGTTCCACCTCTGACCATATGCTGAAACAACAAGGTTCATTAGAGGTAGTTTTGAGTCATACATCTGAAGATGATGATGCTGTTGATAGTGCCATTAAGATACCAGCCAGAGTAAAAAGAAAAAAAGATTTCCACTTAATTGACAATGTACTCGTATACAGTAAAAACAAATCCAAGGTAGATGCAACTCAAGTAGGTGTTGACCTCAGGACATACCTTACGTATTGTATGTCATACAAAATTCTAAAGTTCATGCTCTTAATTGGAATATGCAGCTATAATTAATAGTATTAAATGTATAAATGCTCACTAGTGACGTTGATATTGTCTGTTTCCCTCAGGTCATTCCTCGAGAATCATGTGACGAATTCTGTAGCATGAGGAATGCTGCTTAACAGTGCAGATAAGTGGGTGCCACTTATTCATTTTTGTCACTGACAGTTCTGGAAATCAGCATACAGTAATTTCCTAATCAGAGATTCTGTTGTGTCTCCTCAGAGAGAACTGACATGCTGATTATTTTCAAGTGTACTGCAGTCCTGTAGCTACAACCACTACTGTCCCCTGACCCTTCTCCTCAGTGACTGACCTCCCGCTGACTCTTAGTTCACCTCAACCCTCATAGAGAGACACCAAAGGGCTCTTAGTAGTAGTGCGCTCGGAGCACCACGATGCTGTTTGAAGGCTAACAGTGCAGACAGACTTAAAGGAAGAAGCCAACTGTGCCTAACGACCACGCAGCATGGTCACGACTGCTTAACCCAAATCTACACGATGCACATTCCTGACATGTGACTAGTGCTTTCAATCATCCACTATCATCTCATGTCTGCCATAGATGCCACTTTTCAAAGTTGTGTGACTTAAATAACAATTACGCCCACATCATTTTTCGCAAGGCTTCATCACCAAAACTGTGTTTTGATGGGACTAAACGTTTGTCTGCTCCACTGTACACCTTGTTGAACGTCATCTCCCCACGTGGGTGAAGAGCCACAAGTGATGGATGGCATGATTTCGCTAATGAAGATGAAAAATGTTTTGAAGCTGAATGTTATATGATTTGTGCCATTTTGTTTTAACTTCTGCCAGGAAAAAAAAGAAATACATGAGGTGAGGCATGATATAAAATAAGTTAATTAACCAACATTGTGAGATGGATCAAAAACAAAATGTTCAATTAAATTCCTGAGATACTAAACAAAAATTATGATATCCCGAGCGAAACATTCACCAAGTCAACAGTTGAGAGACAAGTGATGCATAAGAGTCTGCAATTTGTAATGGCCATCATAACACATTATTTTTTAGGCCAAAATCTTGAACTAATAATTCAAGCTTATGACATATTAAGTTAAAAAAGATTTTATCGAAGTAACTTTTTAAGAAAACACCTTGTATACCAAAGTCTCGTTTTTAACTTCTGTCTTTGTTTTGAAGCAGAATTGATTTTTGTTTTCCTAAAGTCATCTGTTTCACTCAAAGTAAGGTTTTTACTGAAGTAATCTCTCTGAAGTTTTATTTCATAATTTGGTTTAGTATTATTTTTATTTCACTTAAACTTTGCATCTTCAAGTGAAATTTAAAACTTAGTTTTTTACTCATTACCTCGTCCTTCGTTACTCTTATTTTCAGATCTTTTTGTAATTCAAATGTATCAGATCTTAATGAGTGATCAATTTTTCACATTTAAGGTTCAGTCAGTTTTACTTGGCTATGCATTTTGAAATGGCTCCTTATGTTTCCGTAAAAAAAAAATTGCTATCTCATAATCTTGGCTCATAAACGTTGACCTGGTTAGGATTTGTACTTTTTGACATTTTTGGCAGATGTGTCAAGGGAAATCATTTATTGATCCCAATAAGAGGGGGGGAAAAAACCTTTTTATGTATGTTAAAACATAGTTACTTGCTTTTTTAATTTTCATTTATTATAATTAACTTAATTAGTCACAGCATTACTGCATTGGAATAACACAGCCCTCACCCCTTATCCTTTTTTTTCCATTGTGAAATAACTGGCCATAGGTACTTTGTCACTACTGCAGAGCTCACAATGCTGTTCTGGGGGAACAGGTTTCTATGGGTTTTGTTTTTTAATTATTTTATGTAAACCCTTTTTTAATGTCAGCAATGAATGATGTAATTTAGGAATGTAATTGTAAGCTATTGTAGTAAAATGTTTTAATATATACAGTATGTATGTGCCAACTGTACCTGTGCGCCTGTTGTGACTGGGGTTGGCAGCTTTTTAGATCATACAAGGAAATATTTTGGTACTGTGTCTCAGAATGCTGGGTATTTTAGCATCAACCAAGAATATATTTTTGTAGTGAACTGATTTGAGAAGCAAATTTTTTTTTGATCTGTAACTTCACACTACGGTTTCATGTTGATAATTATATCATGTTTTTCCCAAACTATAGATGTGTGTGTTTATTTTCCTTTTACACTTGAAATGGGTAGTTTCCCTATATCATTCATTTGCTCTGTGATACAAATGAATCATAGGCAAATTATTTTTGGTCCACTGAAAATTTTTTAAAGCCCCATTTGTATAACCTTGGTCTGTGGGAGCTGCAGAAGCCAAACCAAGCAGATAAAGGAGATATCAGTTGTCATACATGCATATCCAAGAGTTTTGATCATCCATTATAGAGGCACCCTCATTATCCACTAATTGCCTGCAGCCACTGCAATTTGAGCTGCGTGTGGACCTGGTTCACTCTAAGCCACCTTATAGTAGCTGAGTGGAGGGCAAGCTTAAAGATGAGTCATTGTCACAAGGCCACAAATATGTCTCTGTCCAACTGCTTATGACCTGCTTGAGATGTTGGGAGTACAGGAATGAGGTCAGTTTACCATACCAGCACACACAGACACTCTCGGATTAAAAACCAGTAATGAGGCATCTGTCTCCCTCCATCAGCACCTTTTGTTGTCCCACTAAGCAGCACCTCTCACCTTTCCTCCCAAGTATTCACCAGCTGGCCATGTGGGCTGCATCACAACATTAAGGTCTGCCAGATAAAGCTGAATTATTCAAGTGCCACTTTGTGTTTGTGTGTGTCGGTGCATAACGGCTCACCTTTGTCAGTGGGGGCATTGAATGCATCAACCACACACAAACTTATGTTGGATTACATTGCACTTTTTGGCTGTATGCCTTCCTGTATAATATTAGTGGGTGGGATATTGGTGTGTAACTGCCCCCCAGTTTGCTGGTTTGTATCAGTGACACCAGCTCTTGAGGATAAGCCGGAGCACCTTGCAGCCCCCAGCCATGCCTGTGTTCACCTGAGAAGCCTGGTAAGCTATATTACACTGAAATGAGCTCTCACTGCTTTACCCCTGGGGCACTCAGGCTACACAAGTACGTTTAGTCCGATCTAAAGATAGCCTTTAACTGCCATTAAGATTTAACAAGAAGTTTTAGCTCTTGTTTGATGTTGGAACAGGAAATTTTAGTCCATTTCTTAAAGCATGGATAGATTAATAGGCACTTTGCATTTACCTCCCTCACTTGTTCCCTTGTTTCCAATTATGTGTTTTGTCATCTTTGTCTTTTGGTCTTTTGGATTCAGTACATTTGTTAAACTTGCAATTAATGTTGGAAAATCATGTAATTTGTGACTAACCCAGGTCAAGGAGCAAGGATGCTGGCACTGAAAGTGTGAAACCTGCTCTAAATGCTGACACATAAAACAAAAGACTTTTTAAGAGGTTTTAGTTTGACTGGCATACATGGTTGCCAAAATACAGTCCTTAATTTCTAATTTTGTTGACAAGCCATGTTACATATCAAGGTGTTTTGCTGATTGATTTTTGGCCCAGTCTTTTCATTTTCAAAATGTCCACTGGTGAAATATATCCATTTTATTTGATTTATTTTTATTCTGTAGGCATTTTAAAGACATTAGCTAATATCAATGTCACCAGTCAAGTACCAAGGCAGAACCAATGTCATGAAACAGAGAGCAGAGGCAGCCAAAAAAGGAAATCAACCAAAAAATGTCAGACTAAGGGTTTCTAAGGCACCTAAGCTTCGCTCTAAAGAACTGAAAGGGAAACAAAAGGGAAGTGAAAAATCACCAAATCTAGAAGAAGAAAACTGTGATAAAGTAAAGCCTAATAAAGGAAATGGTTTATCACGACCTCAAAAACCACCAAACAAGACCAACAAACTGAAAGATCCACCAAAAGCAGTCACAATAAAACCAGGGAGAATCAGCAGCAAAGTCCCCACCAAGACTGAAAACAAGAAAAATGGCAAAGAAACAGAGAGTGAGGAGCAATCGGGGAGTAGTGCAGAGGATTCTACGGATGCAAGTGAAGAGGAAACTAGCAACAATGAGGAGGAGGAGGAGGAAGAGGGCACTAGTGAAGAGCAAGCTGAGGCAAAGGAGAGTGAGCAAAGTAGTGAGGAGGAGACAGAGGCATCAGATACTCAAAGAGACACAGAACAGACAGCAAACGATTCAGACAGAGAGTTGTTAGATAAAGGCAAAAGTGACTCTGAGGTTGAACTAGTGGCATCCAATTCAGAGGAAGAGGAAAATGCTGAGGATGATGTAGTTTCTGAGAATTTCAGTGAGGATGGGGCTGAAGACAAAGAGATAACCCAGGGGGATCTGTCGGGAAAGCCAGCAGCTGATAAAGCCAACAGACGACACAGAAGACTGACTCCACATCCCTGCAAGCCTACACAACAACCAAATTCCAAGATGGTTAAAAAAACAAAGGCAGAGAAAGCAGAAAACCAGAGGGTCAAAGCAGAAAAGAAAAGGTTGGAAAAGGAAGCTAAAGAAAAAGCCAAAAAAGAGAGAAAGAAACCACAGAAAGAGAATAAACCCATTTCTGAAGGGGTTTCCCTGAACAAGGTTGACATGGAAAAGAACAGGACCTTGTTAGCAAACAAAATAAAACACATCAACAAAAAGGATCCTCTTGTAGAAGCTGATTCAGAAGAGGAAGAGGAGGAGGAGGTGGAGGACAAAGAGGAGGAAGAGGAGGCTGAAACACAGTTGTCCAACGCCATCAAGAACCAAAACCGAATAATGCCTCTCAAAGCCAAAGGTAAAGACCTCAAAGCCATTCTGGAGACTAATGAACAGCAGGGAAGGCAAAGTAAAGAGCAGCCACCAAATAATACCTTAGAAAGTCCTGATATGGAAAAATCAGCCAATGAGGCCATTGATGACGAGTCCAGTGAACGAACTGACGTTTTTATTGCACAAAAAAAGAGAACGACGGCTCTCCATAGAATGTCTGGTTGGATACAGAAGAAAATGCAAAGGGAGTTTAACTTCAGAAAGAGGCTTTCTGCCTGGACTAAAGCCATCGGCATCTCTCGCTGGCTCTCCTTTCGTGCCATAAAACAAAAACAGGGCACCAGAAAACCCAAAGGCAATTTTTTCAAACATAGGATGGTCATGAGAGTTGCCAGTAAAACTAGCCTGGCTAGAAGAAACAAAAAGAGTTTCTCTGAGGAAAACATGGTTGAAGAGACAGATGTCCTTGAGGAGAAAGAGGTAGAAGCCAAGTATGCTGTTGTTCTCCCCAGGATGAACATAGTCAGCAAGACAAAGACAGTTGCAGTGTCTTCAGGAACTCCTGGGCCGTCCACTTCATCAAGTACCACTGAATCACCAGGAGAGACCACAATCTCAGAGCCCAAACCCCCCAAACCAGGCGCAAGACTTGTGCTCCCTGTAAAGCCAGATCTTAGCCTCCTTAAGACCATCAAGAAACCTTTGCCAGGAACATTATCATCAGGTGGGAACGTGGCAGAGAGGCTCCCCGGCTCCAGTGTTACACTGAAAGGACCATCCAATCCTGAAGACAGAGACAAGAGAGCCACCCTTGACAATGGGACTGGAGTCAGTGTGCTACAGGCTGCAAGAGGGAAACTGGGCCCCTCCCAGATCAACATGACCAAGATGTCTATTTCAGGAGGAACGTCAGGTGGAGGACTGGCTCGGGCCAAAGAACCAGAGCCGGAGAGAAAGGCTGCAGCTGGAACACTCGGTGCAGCCGCTCAGGCCTTATCAAATGGGCAGACAAATGCAGTAATGTCAGGCGTCTGCTCCTTGTATGAAGAAGAGACAGACAGGGAAGTAGCCCAGCTGATGGGTCTGGGCGGCGTACACACTATCAACGAACCGGAGGTGCACTGGGCTGGGAATCCTCGGATGAGTGGAAACCCTCAGGTAGGTGTCACACTAATAGTTGCATTCTATTATCTTGTGTATTCTTATTTATTAGAATACACAAGATAATAGAATGCAACTGCAGAAAAGGACTATCAAGTTTTTAGGTATTAAACATGTAAATGTTGACCGCCCGTTTGTGTGTGTGTGTGCTGTGAATGGTACAGGACTGGCTCAGCGCCGAGAACCTCTTGCCCCACCAGACAGTGGAGAAGCTAAATAAATGGACGGTCTATGACAATGGGGGCCAATCCCGGGCCCCATGGGAGTCAGAGGACCCTGCCCAGGAGATGTTGGAGAGCCGACTAATCAGCACACAGGTATTAACATTACATTATAAAACAGGATTGTGTCGTCTTTTCTTTTTTTTTAAACGTTTACAAAATATTTGTGTTTATCTTTTGAATAACATGCAATGTTTCATTTATCAAACATACAATATATCTCTTTTTTTATGGATTCAAAATAATAGGTTTTTCAGATATGGCACAAGTGTCACGCACAATTTTTTTCCTGTCCTAATTTATATTGTGAATTGGGTTGTGATGGCTTCTCATCTTCAGAAAGACCTCATGTAAAAGTTTAGGAAACACTGGTCTTAAGTCTTTTTTAGACACTTATATTAATATCACACACTGCAGAGCTTCAGTATTTGTCAAAATACACAAAAGGGCCTAATGTACTTGTTTAAGAAATATAATTCAGTGTAACTCAGACTATAAGATGGTAAGTAAGTAAATATGAGCAGGGTTCTGTGTAGTTCCTGATCCTGAAGTGACCGTGAAGGTGCTGTTAAAATTACTTCTTCTTTTTTTTTTTTCAGTTGGTCTTGCCAAGAAGCAAACAACTTGTAGAGGTGGATGAAGTGGAAGATTTGTCACAGCTCAAGTGCGTTTACACACGCACACGCACGCACACACACGCACACACACGCACACGCACGCACACACGCACACACACACGCACACGCACACACACACGCACACACAGTGTTCATGCCATTTTAACCTTTTTGCCTGCGTTCTTCCTCAGAGAGGTCTGTGAGAGCTCTGTCCTTTTGAACCTGAAGAAGAGATTCCACCGTGATTGTATTTATGTAAGTTTCATTCGATTCATTACAACATCGTAAATAACAAGCCTTAGTGTTAAAGGTGCATTCCCAAGACTTATCGGAATCTGGCAATGTTATGCTTCCTGCTCATTACCCCACCTGGATCATGTTTGATGGGCCTTGCATATGTAACAGCTAATCAATTGTTACCTATCGGAAAAGAAATCAAATATTTATGTTTAGGTGTGTGGTGGCTCACCTAGTACAGCTGGCACCCCATGAATTGGGGCTTGAGTAATCTGCAGCAGCTGCAGGTTCATATCTGATTCATCCCTGCAGAAACAGCCTGAGTGCCAGGTACAAATCTATATAGGTCAGCCTGTTTACTTACTACTGCATGTCCCTTACAGGAACAGCTACAGCTGAAACTATAGTGAGTTATGCATCTGCCTGTGAGGACGGTAATAACAGCTGGATTTATCCCTGTGATGGTGATGAAGGGAGAGGGACATAGAGGAAGAGGAAGGCAGAGAGTACATCACTCAGTATTATAATGGGGGGAAAAAAGAAAAGATTAGAATAATGTCATGCAGAGTTCACAAAGTTAGAAAATGACATCATGCCTAGTGAAGAATTGTATTATTCAAGGCAACTTTTCATCCTATGGGATTATAGACAAGCTACAGCTTTTGTAAATTGAAAAGAAAAGAAGAAGATGATTTTATCGTAACATTAAATGGCATTATTGCAATGTTAAAAAGTGAGTCTTTCCTGATTGGTATTGTATATAATATAGTTTTCTCCAACGGTTTGTTTTAGTGTAGTTGTATGTTATATCCACTGAATGAATGTCATTTCTCTCCCAGACTTACATTGGAAACATGCTTCTGTCCATTAACCCCTTCAAGGCCCTTAATATCTACACAGATGAGCTAAGAGAGAAATATCAGGGCAGAGCCCAACAGAAAAATCCACCGTGAGTAAAAACTTACTGCAATATTGGAGAAGTATTTCAGTCCCTTTAAACCTCATTTCCTTCTTGAGTTCTCCTTGCTTTTGTTCTGTCCTTAAGCCACGTGTATGCCATAGCTGACATCGCCTTCAACGAGTCTCAGAACTACACGCAGGAGCAGTGCATCATTATAAGGTACTGATAAGACCACCAACTATATTAATTACATAGTATACTTCTGCGTAGTTTTGCCAGGCAGTTTTATCGTCCCTGCATATGTTTATCCTACCCATATCCACATGCATATTTTAAGGAATAAGGCATATGATATTCTAATGTTTTTCATAGTGCCAAGAAATCCCACAATCAGACCAAAAGGTAATGTTTTGTGAGTGTATTTAAACCCTGATATACAGTATTTTATTCCTGTGCGACATAGATCTAGAAAAACTGAAGGTGCCTAAATAGTAACACGTTTCTCTTTTATATGTGTTGATATACCCTATGAGAATGCAATGAACATTGTTTGTTAGGATCTACAGTTACAGTGACCATTTTTATTTGGAACTGCTGAACCTCCAGGATACTGTTTTTCTGCAGGTGAGCGCCACAGACAGTCTAAGGAGGTCACAAAGTAGAAGAAGAGGGACTAACATTTTTGTGGTTTTGGTATAAAATGCATCACCATAATATCATGGCTACTGAATGTAACAAAGATGTAAAACGTGCATGTGTGTAGTGGTCAGAGCGGTTCAGGAAAAACCGAAGCCACCAAGCTGATTGTCCACTACCTCAGCTCGATGTATCAGGGCGCAAGCAACAATCTGCGGCAGGTAATTTTCTTAGGAAAACTCATAAAATACCTCAGTTGGCGATGCTGAAAGACATTAGTATACACAAGTTGCTATCTTATAAACAATGTTGCTTTTATTTACTATTTCTTCTCTCTTCCTCTACCAGCCCATGGAGGTCTTTCCTATTCTGGAGAGTTTTGGAAATGCCAAGACAATCCTCAACAACAACTCCAGTCGTTTTGGCAAGTACCTCCACATCCACATTCTCCAGTGAGTCCCTTAATGTTGCTCTCTTACTCTTTAAATGTCTTTGTTCTGATGTTTTACCTTCTGTTTCATTGTTGATTCCCCTCACAAGATTGATTCCAGCAGTTTTCTTTTATATTGGTGTCTTTGTTGACAGCGGGGTTGTTATAGGAACCTCATTGTCCAAGTATCTCCTGGAGAAGTCCAGAGTTGTATTTCAGGTCAGAATACTGAGTGAGGTGTGCTGTGTGTTCAAAGTAGGAATCACGGGGTTCATAATATTTTATTTATTTGTCAAATTATATTATATATTATTATGTTCTTGTATCTTTTATGACGTTAACTTGCTCTCTTTTCTATTACTAATTGTTCCAGGATGCTTCACCCACCAAATCAGTCACATGAGAAACACTTTGAAATGCAATAGGTTTATTTTATTTGACTGACTTGATTATATGTCAACAATTTTTCATTTTCATTAGGTTTTTTTTTAATTAACTTAATCAGAATTCATTAACCCAACTGATGTCATTTTAAAAGTATGGTCTTATTTCTCTGAAAGGCCAATAAAGAGAGGAACTACCATGTGTTTTATGAGATGCTGGCTGGGATGAATGAGTGGGACAAACAAGATCTGTACCTGCAGGGAGCTGAGACCTATTACTACCTAAACCAAGTAAATCAGTGAACACAAAAACTACCGTATTTCTTCTTGGTTTCCCCTTTCTTTTTACTCACTAATCATTGGTCCCTTTGTAAGGGTGGCTCCTGTGAGTTGAATGAGAAGCAGGACAAACAGGACTTCCAACTTTTGGTTCAGTGCTTTGAGACCATCGGGCTTCATGCTGACCAGGTCTCCACCATCTGGGCCGTTCTGTCCTCCATCCTGCAGCTTGGGAACATCTGCTTCAGCTCATATGAGGTGGGTGAGTAGATGAGAGAGTTAGTAAAACTGGTATTTTAACATTGGTATTTTACCTCATGGTGTTGTTTCAGAGTGAGTCCTTCGAAGTGTCCCATATCTTCAGTGAGGCTGAGACCCGGAGAGTCGGTTCCTTGATGCAAATTTCCTCAGAGGCCCTGCAGACTGTCATCACACACAGAGTCACAGTCAGTAGCCTCTCGTGGTTTTATTGACGGAGCTAAAAATGGACACACTGATGGGTTTCTTATCTGCAGGAAACGACGTACGACAGGATCTACTGCCCTCTGTCTGTGGAAAGTGCCATAGAATCCCGGTAGGAACATTTCTCTTCATTTTAATACAGACTGGAGCACAATTATCCTTTCTCATGACATTTCAAATTATTATAATTAGTTAATAACAGCACAGTAACAACTTTGCCCTACTTCATGTGTTTAATAAGTTGAGGATCGGACTCTTGTTGAGGCTAGTGTTGAAGCATCATCATAGTGTCACCTACACTATGATGAGGGTGTATACATTTGCATTTTACTTATTCGGGTTATTCAGATATTTAAATATTTCTGTGGCATTTTTTACTACACAACATAGATAACTAGATTATGCACAGACCAAAACTCAACTTATGATTAAAGCACCAGTCCCTAATTTCTCATTATCAGGGTTAATTCATAGGACTTTGCCAAAATCAGGGCTGTCTTCCCACTGTTGTACTTCCACCACTGAAGGGAACATGTGCCTCATTTCTTCATTGTCTTACAGAGATGCCATTGCCAAAGCCTTGTATGCAGTTTTGTTTGACTGGTTGTTGGAGCAGATCAATGACTGGCTGAGTCCTGCAGAGATGGACAGCACAGTCGGGATTTTGGACATCTATGGGTTTGAGGTTGGTATCCTGGACTCGCATCCGGAAACTTTAAAAGTAAACAGTGGTCGGCTCGGATGTCGTGTTGGATGTGACATCACAGATTTGCTCGTCTGCTGTAGGAACTGGAGGTGAACAGCTTTGAGCAGCTGTGCATCAACTTTGCCAATGAAAAGCTGCAGCACTTTGTCAACAAGGCAGTGATCACTCAGGAGCAGGTCAGTTATGATCAAGTGGCAGTCTGGGTGCCACCAATTGTAAATCGATTAAAAAAAGAAGTAATCATGAATGATAATGCTTTTATTTAAAAAATGCAGCTCAAAGCTCTTGATAACACAGTAAAAAATATAATAAGAGCATGAGAAGTGCAGAAATTGGTAGACAATATTTAATATAACAGTTTCTGAATAACTGGTTGTAGCTGGACAGGGTGTTCCAAGGTTTTATGACAAAGAAGCTGCTGTTTCCTTGGCTACTGTGGGAACTTTGGGAACATTTTAAATACCAGCACGAGGATTCTTGCTTGGTGATATGGCTTTAAAAGATGTGAAATGTAAGAACATGATATTTTTTTAAGAACTTTGTACTGATTTGTTGATTAAAGGACCTTAAAAACTTTTTTTTCTGGTTTTCACTAAAATCTACTACTACAGATCACCCTCTGTAGTAGTACTGCAGTATTACTCTGTATCCTACAGGAGGAGTACACTGCAGAACAGATCCAATGGTACTCAGTGCCACTCAAGAACTTCCATTCTTGTCTGGAGCTGATCTCCTCTAGACCACAAGGCATCCTTCGTATACTGGATGACCAGACCTGTCTCCCTCAGGTACATACACAAATACATATACAGTCTTCACATAGTCATGTTTTGATTTTGATTAGTATAACATTAAAAAAATGCCTTTGTAACTGGACTGTGTTGAGCTGATTCAGCCAAATACACAGGCATCACAATAAATAAATCTTCCGACGATTCCTCTGGATGTTCTGAGGTTTCGGCCTTTTCAATGATACTGCATAGGTTTGTGTTAAAATTATTCATTCTGCTGCTTTGTACATCTCAGGCCACTGACCACACCTTCCTCCAGAAGTGCCACTACCACCATGCAAACAATCCTTACTATGCCAAGCCCAAGAACCCACATCCGGTTTTCACCATTTATCACTATGCTGGAGCTGTCACCTATCAGGTATCAGTCAGAAAACAACCACACATGACTAAATATAAATATGTGGCTTAGATTACTGATTACTGTTTAACCTCTTTGTCTCTACACCAAGATAAAGACATGAGCTGAAAATTGTTTTTAAATGTTTAAAGCTCATAAAATAAAGACTATCTATATTTAAAACCATCTGTGACGCCTTGACCTGGCCTGGAAAAGTGTAAATATTTCTGGTCAACAACCTACGAAGTTGATGCTGCAATGATCTAATACTCCATATTTTTCAGGTTCATAATTTCCTGAATAAGAATCATGACCAGTTTAGGACAGAAGTAGTGGAGCTTTTTGCCAAGAGTCAGTTAAAGGTGAGAACCGTCAAAAATATATTCTCTGTAGGCTTCCACATCAAAAGTGACACACGGAACCATAAGGTTTCTTTATGTGGCCCTGTTGGTCAGATGGTTTCAGAGCTGTTCCGGAAGGTTCAGGATGGTTACATTCAGCAGAGAGAGCTGGGTTGGAGAGGCAGGGGCCTCCGCCATCAGCCCTCTACCGTTGCCTCACACTTCCTCCAGTCCTTGAATGAACTCACCACCCGCCTGGAGAGGTACAACACGCTCTCCATTCTGTCTTATACACATGTGTAGCACTGTCTGACTTTTTGTAAATGCTTGTATTTAAAATTTCTTATCCAAACAACACTGAAGTCGGCAGCGGCAAGTTTGAATCCTGTCAAGTGACTGGACAGGGAGATAAGCAATTAACAGACGGCCAGGCGTTCTTTGCGTTTATAGATCGATGTAATGAGATAAGAGATAGAACAGTTCATCGTGCTGTATCCTGACACCAGCTCCAAATGCCTGAATGTCAAAGATTTCATATCAATGATAATCATGTGTATACTTTTACCACATGCCTCTTATTTGTATCACCCAAGATAATTCAGGTTCATTTCTGCCAAACAGTTGTTATATCCTGCAATCCTGAGTAACCTGTCTCTCTACTTTTTCCTTTCAAAACAAGATGCAAAACTATGTTTATTCGTTGTGTGAAGCCAAACTATGTCAAGGTAACCTCAACTATTTTAATTTAAATGCCATTGACATTAGTATTGTGACATCAGGTACCTTGTTCACTATTTCCTGTATTTATCTATGACCATAAATTGCAATTCTCTGTCCTTGATCAGCTTCCTGGTATATTTGATGTGGACTATGTGTCAGGACAGCTGAGACATGCAGGGATGATGGAGACCATCCACATCAGGAAAGAGGGTTTTCCCATACGGATTCAATACCCTTACTTCATTGAAAGGTTTTTCAAACAGACAAAAGCTTCCCTATACCAGCACCATACCTTTAGTACTTTCTGTTAATTTGAGCGATTCAGCGTTGAACTACAGATACAGATCAACAAACATACATCAGGGTTAAATTAGCTTTTAGTGATCTTTATTTCGACACTGATATTTTTTGTGGACTAAACTTGGATACAGTCATTTTGTATTGAATCAAAAATACAAATAGGACAATGTTTTGATTCTATGGTAATCCATTCTCAAGCGCCTAGTCCAAAGTCTTCTTAAATGACCAAAGTCTTTCAAACACCTCATTGTATTGTAGACATCTTACATTTATACTGTACACAGTGGTATGGATGAAGTGATTTGCAGGAGTTGTGTGACTGTGCAAACAACTCCAGATCCTTTACCTTTTTTTACATCATGTGATTTTAGATTTGGGGGCTTCCAGGACTAGGATGTTATGTGTTTCCCTGCCACAGGTACGGAGTTCTGCTCAATCAGCAAGAGGGTGAGATGTCGCACAGGGAACAGACAGTGGCTCTGCTGGATATGGTTGGTGCCGAGGACGAACACTACCGACTGGGCCTCACCAAGGTTTGGAACCACTCTGTCGTCACCCTGATTAGTTTTTCGTTTCTGTTCACATCAACTTGCTTAGACATATGTGCATGTTCGTTAGGTGTTCCTTAAGGAGCTACTGTACCAGCAGCTAGAAGACAAGTGGAGCACCACTCAGACCTGGGCTGCCATCACTATCCAGAGGAACATCAGGGGCTTCCTCTGCCGGAGGAACTTTAAGTTCTTCAGGCAGAAAGCCATCGTCATCCAGAGCCACATACGAGGACACCAGGCCAGGTACAGATCATGGAGACCAGAGAGGAGAGAGTTTGTCATTGGCTTTGGGTCATTTGAATCACATCACCTGTAAATGACGAAGAAGAAGATAGTGAGAGTGAGGAAGAAAAAGAGAAGGTAGTAATGGAAAATTTACAGAGGCCGACTGCTGTAAATCACAACATAACAAAAACATTAATTTGAAACTATTAATACAAATGCAATATTTATATTACATATTAATATACATATTATAAATACAAGAAGCAGGTGTATTGTCTGCCTTTGGTAATAAAATTCAACTTCTGTTGATCATATGGTAAATAAAAGATGGCTAACAGTTTAAATTGTAGCCCAGTAACAATGTTGTATATAATGTAATACCATCATATTTATATTTATATACATATTTATAATCAATATGTATATATAATAATTGTTTGGTAATAACATTGGAAAATGTGTGATGGACATGAAGGAGGATGAATTTTAACTGTATAGTGTGGAAATGATTAATTTCATGAGCCTATAGTAATTTTAATTGCCAAGCTATTACCTGGACTCTATTTTGGAAATGCCATGCCACTACTGTAATATTATGTCTTTATTAGTATATTATTCATATATTCATTCATTTATATTCATTCATTCATCACTTATTTATGAACAGACATTGGAGTTATTGTACAAAAAGTCCAGGGTCAGTAATTTGAAAGGCAGAGAAAACAAGAACAGAAATACAAAAATAAAGTAAACAAACAAAAATTTGACATTAGATAGCATTGCCTCCACATTAAGTAGCTATATAAAATGGTTTTATATGAATGCAGTCATACTGAAGAACACTGTGTGTTGCTGCCCCCCTCTTCTTCCAGGAAGTACTACAAGCGCCTAAAGCTGTCCTTCACCCAGTTCTGGGCGGCGATGCTCGTAACAAGAGACACCATCAAGAGACGCCATTGGAGGAAGGTAAATAAATCCCTCCAGCACTACAGTCACAGTCCCTGACTGGGTTTCTAAATAACCTTGTGTTTGCTAAGTTTATTGTGCTGTAAACCTTTGTTCCAACTGATTCATACGCAATACCACAACAAATAATCAGTAACAGGGAAGTCTGCCCATTTCCATGTGAGTTAATTCATTTATATATGAACCAGGAACATAAAAAAGTCTGTTATCTCTCTTATCATGCATTAGTCATGTCACTTGGACACACACGCACACACACACACACACACACACCCTGCTTACACCTCAGTCACTCCCACTCCTACTTGGACTTCAGTCCCTCTGAGTGAAATCTGAAGCAGTGCTGTATCTCTTGTTCCACCTTCTGTAGACTTCCAATTCCACAGCGCTAACAGGTAGGCTGCTTTTCTCTAAACTAGTACAAACCCCAGGGCCTGAGAAATCATAAAATGTTGTATAAACCAAGGGACACTTCTTTCAGCTACATCCTGCCTAAACCGACAACTTTTTAAAGTCCCTTCAGGTGTATTACTGTCGCTGGTTTTATAAGGCTTGGACTATGAACAGTATGTCAGCTGTTGAAGCCTATTTACAAACATTCTTGATCTGTATAGAAAAAAAAATAGACTGGGCTGACAGTTGGTTTTCAAATCAAGGTAACTCTTTATTTTAATAATTATTTCCTGAAAAAAACTATGTCAATAATTTCTAAGAAATGCTCCTTTAGAAAGAACTGCGTGATGAATGAATGGTGCTCTTAGTCATAATTTATTTCAATTGACTGTCTCTTAGTGCATATTAACTCAGCCGATCATGTGTACTACTAAATATTTACTTACTTTACTGTTTACTTAGTAGACATGATCTAACATAAGAAGCTATATACTTTCATTATTATATAGTTTAGGGGGCTTAGGGACTCAAAATCAGAATAATTTTTGTGTCTTCCCCTATTGCTCTTCATAAAGAAGATTGAGATTTAGGATTAAAAAGGATTTTAAAAGTGAACTCAGTATTGTTCATACTTGTAGATCATCCACTCATTGTTCTGGATAAGTGAAAGTCAGAATTATCCTCCAGAACTCAAGAATGTTTGAACCAAATTCTATTATATCCCATAAACTAGAAATGTTTTAGTCTCAATCAAAGCAGCAATATTATTCTCCCTCTGCCCGGTGCCAATTAATGTTTAAATGAAACATCTTGAAAACCTAAGCTACATTTCTAGTCAAATAACTGTTAAATGTGACAGTGGTCCTGTAAAGCAGAGGGTGTGTGTTGCTTTGTTAACACACAAGGTCAGTCATTAATCTGGGGTGAGGCTGCCTGTTTATTTGTGGAAATCTATTGTAGATTATTTGATAATTTTATTCAAGTGAAGTCATGACAAAGAATATTTGTACTTGAGTGTGTGTACACCGTGCATACCACAGCTTTGTTTTAGGTATTTATCTGGTGATCTATATCCAATTAGACAGAGCGATAACCATGACATTGAAATACACAAATATGAAATAAGGGTGCAATGATATCACAGTGCTGTATTCAAGTTAGTCCTCTCTGGGGAAAAAAAACAACAAAAAACCCGGTGGACTTTTGGAACGATCGTGATAAATAAGGCGGAGCAAGTGTCTGGGTATATAACAGAATGTGTACCCGAGAATAGAAACACACTCCTCAGGAGAGATGAGGAAGTGTTGGTTTTTCTTGATGTCCCTGGATAACAACCTTTACACAGTGGTTCTGCGAGCAGGTTGAGGTGAAATTAACTCAGGAACAACTGTGACTTCTTCACAATGAAATGGAGAAAAAAAATAAGGGAAACACGCTCAACACTGTGATCAGCAGCGTTGTTGATTCACTTTATATGTTCTTTATTTCAGGAATTTCATGAGAGAAACAAAGAGAGAGTGACAAAGACCAAGTGTGTATCTCCAGGAATGGTAAGAGAGCAAATTTTATAGAGCTCCAGCAGTAACATTTCATCAACAGCACAGATTTAAGCCTCAGTAAAAAAAGACTGAGCTACTTTTTCCTCTGATAACTGTACTGTAGAGTTAACCCTAAGTTGTTTCACTGTTAGGATGTCGGGAGATTGGAGATCCCTGCTGAACTGTCGGCCAGACTTCGCAGTGCAGCAGGTGGGCCTCACAAGCAGCTCAACAATAGGACTGATTCATTTACACTACAGTCTGCACTATTCAACTCCTCTGTCCTACTGCATTTTATCATTTATGACTCTAGTTCCACTCTTTTCCGTCAGGGCGGCAGCATTTGCCCGGGGTTACAGAGGCTGCACCTCCTCAGGTGAAAGCAAAACACAAGCTTGGTCTGCCTCTGGATATAGACAGATACCCATTCTCTCGCTATGCCAAGTCCATGTTAAAGGTGAGTATAAGGGGACTGAAAATTTGCACTGAAAAATTCAACACGTATACAACACATAACTTTGTATATATGTGTAGTTATTAATATACAGAGCAGATCATGTTTTGGTAATTATTCCGATGTCCACGGGGGGGTGATAGTGTTCTGAACTGAGCTTTAAATGATGAAATTGTTGAATTTTGAATATTTATTTGCCTGTAAATGTATTTGCCTGTAAATTAAACTCCAAGATCTACAGTCACCTTTTCTATTTCAAATTGCTGTTGTGATTTCATGTGGAGTCAGAGATAAACGTCCACATTGTGGACACTAAGGTTTAACCTTACGTAGCCTAACCAACATATCCTTCATGTTGTATTTTTCACAGGATACATGGAGCCAGCCTCAGGAATACCCTCTTCAGAGACCACTCACCTCTCTGGAGCCAGAAGATGCCAAAACTGCACTGGAAATTTACAAACTGGTCTGTAGGAGATGAAATTAGATTGGATTAATTTAAGTCAAAGTGAATGCCTCTGTGTCTTCAACTCATTTATCATTTTCAATCATTTTCTCCTCAGATCTTGAGGTTTACAGGTGAGCAGGATCTCAGCAGCTGGCAGGAGCAGATGTTGGGTAATTACATTGTCGAAAAGTGCCAGAGTCGGCCAGCCCTGAGGGACGAGATCCTGGCCCAGCTCGCTTACCACACCTGGGGCCTGCAGGAGGAGAAAAGCCTGAAGGGTTGGCTGCTGCTGGCCTGCTGCCTCAGTGCCTTTGTCCCCTCACCATCACTGGACAAACACCTGCTCAAGTAGGTGCTATGTTTTTGCTTAGCCTCTCAACAGTCGGTGAGAAGCATTTAAATGTCTCTTCACTAACCTGTATAATAGTGCAGCTGTGCAGAGGGTTACATGCAGCTCTACAATGATGTTTATTTTTTAATTAACCGATTTTACTCTTAGCCTCATCAAAAAGAGGAAAAGTTTCTATAAATCAACTGCTGCTAATAACTTTACCTGATTCAAACATAAGCCTAAATTCCATTAAGTATTCGTTTTAAATCGTCTATATGGGTCCTTTCAGTTATATGTTTCAGTTATATGTTATATTAATCATGTGTATTATATATATTATATATTCACATAATTGTGTGAATTGTGTAAATTGGGTGAAACTGAGAATCTGAGAGTCCTAATTCCATATTAAGAATGTCTTTACCGAATGAAGTGTGTTCTCAACATCCAGAAATGTTAAGTTCAATGTGTCTAGAGCCTGGAAAAATCATTAGGAAGGTCAGTTTAGTATTATTTGTAGTGTATCTTGTACTGTGAAGTCTTGTTGGCCCATTTCTGTGCATTTCTATGCATGTCACAATAACAGTAAAAATAGTCCTAATCAATTTGTATTGGGGTTTTTTTTGTCCCCCACTGCATAAAACACTCTGTCTGAATGTAACTCACTTTTCATCTTGTAGGTATGTGTCTGACTATGGTCCAGGTGGGTACCGTTCACTGTGCCAACACAAACTGCTCACATCTCTGCAGCTTCCAGCTCCCACTTCACGTATTTACCCTCCCACTCACCTGGAGTGGACATCTAGCCAGAGGAAAGGCGCCATGCTGTTGGATGTACACACCTTTAATGGTGAGACTGACCCATTCAGCAAAAACACAGAAAGTTTGCCATGAAACTAATCTAATGTCATTTTTAGGCAACATGTCAGATTGTCTGTTTTAATAAACCAATAACCTACAAAATAACTTCAATCCAACCATGACTTTTAAGATGAGAAACTAACAGCTGAAGTGGAGTCATGGACTACTGGTGAGCAGCTGGCCTCATGGCTTCTCAATTTCAGGTACCAACCTAGTTTCAGACCTACTATACTCCATGTACTCATTGAAGTTTCTTGATTAAATGTGATATATCATGTGTTTCAGAGGTGTGACTGAAGCGGCGCAGGGCTGGTCAGTATCTCTTTTGAATGATGAAGGCTGGTCAGATCTGGCCGGCTCAGACTTTGTCATGGATCTGCTGGCTGGAGCTGAATCCGAAGCACTGCCACCACTAGGAACGCTCTCCTCTACAAACTCTGACTACCTGTTCAGCCATGAAGACAGGTACATCGGCGAAGCACTTACTATACGATACTAGGTTTTGAGTCAATTCAGATTGACTCACCTCTAACAATTTCTGTCTCTCTCCCTCTGTGTGTGTCTCTGTCTCTCTTTTCCTCCAGGATGGCAGCCACAGATGCAGATGACTTCATTCCACCAGCACCTCCAGTACAAGCTCCTCGTCTGCCTTCTTATGAGGGCGGCCGCTGGGGATCAGATTATCCACAGGAAGGTATGTGTTAAGGCCGATTCATGGTTTCTGTGTCTGCAAAATCCACTCACATCCATACGTATGCCACATCATACTGGTTGTAGGTGAAATACTGAAGCAATCATAAAGGCGACCATATATGGCTCATTAACAGGTCATTCCTTGCATCAGTACATACAGTGTTATGTGTTGTTCTAACTACTCTACATCTGTTTGCAGGGCGCAGTCGACAAATTGATGCCTACGTTGATGACTTGTTTGATCCTGTACTCGACCAAGGACCTTCGGTGAGTGATATCATCAGATTCCTTTATGATGAATGTGAAGGGGATGCTTTCCACTGCAGTTTTATAATATAGGGTGTACAGAATGTGTACTTTGCTCCCTGTTATATAACACTGATTGTATTTTGTTACCAAGAGTGTGCACTCACTGAGTTGTATTTGCAGTAACTACACTCATCATGTTTGTAGTTGTTGTGTAATGCAGTAACACAATGGCGTGTTTATGTCTGTGTGTAGGACAGGGAGAGAGTGGCCATGTTAAACAACAGGATGAGAGGAGGAGGAGGGATTGGACCAATGCAGCCTGGCATGTATGGAGCTGGTAGGAAAACTGCATCTCTTGCTGCCTCTACACAACACAGTAGGGAATATAATTCATAAAAGATGTGTTTCACAAACAAAGTAAGTGATGATATAGAATAACACAGTTAAATGAACTAGAAAATAACAGAACTAGTAGAAGAACTATAATATATCACTTCTGGTGCATTCCAAATACACTGAGGAGATTTACAAATTATATAATTTACAAATTATACATACATATAAATTGTTACATAAAACTTTCTGTTTGCCAGGCATGCCGATGACAATGCCAACCTATTCTATGGGTAAGTAGAAGGCCCATGTGTGCCATCACAAATCAAACTTTTAAAGGCTTAAATCATTTCATCTCATTTCATCTTTATGCTACTTTGTTGTTTCTCCCTAGGAATGCCAGTTTCCCCTTCAATGCCCAGCTTTGGTGCAGCTCCCATGATGCCAACCATGACAGCCATGCCAGGTAATCCCTTGTATCTGATTTTGCTCTATGACTATGTTTTTATTTAGGTACCATTTTTATTTAATGCGTATACCTATTTCTTCTGAAAACTTTCAGTTTCAAACCAACGGCAATTTATTTTACACCCCGTTTTATTCTATCAGTAAAAACAAAATCACAGAATTTATGCACACTTGGATGGACATGTTGTGATTTTACCCCAATGTGATTATAATACATTTCAGGAATTAATTATACATTATCAATGCTAAATGTGCAGAATATCTATATTTAACTTGGTAGAAGCAAAAGCAAATAGTTTAATGTTAAATCTGTTAAATCTCTGAATTTGTATTATGTCATGGTTTGTCTGTGAAAATATGAATAACTATGTGCAATGCTCTTCTGTTCAGTATTGAAATTTACCAGACAATTTACATTTGTGCCTACACAGCCATGATGATGCCTCAGGCTGCCATGCCGACTCCTCCTGTACTCGACCCAATGCAGACTGTAGCAACACAGCAGGCCCTTCTCAACCAGCAGGCCTACCTCATGGTGAGAGTAACACACTATTTTTACAGCACGTTAGTTAATTTTTTCATCTATTATTTGCCCTTTCCTGCCATGTCTACTCTTCATCCCTCTATATCTCCTGCATGTATGAGCAGGCCCAGCAAATGACAATGCAGGCAATGAGTCTGTCCCAGCAGCAGTTACAGGAGCAGCAGAAAAAAGAGGAGCAGAAGCAAAAACAGGTGCAGGAGCAAAGACAAAAGGAGCAGGAGCAAAGACAAAGGGAGGAGGAGCGAAAACAGAGGGAGGAGGAGCGAAAACAGAGGGAGGAGGAGCGGAAACAGAGGGAGCAGGATAGAAAGCGGGATAGACGTGAGGAGGAGGAGAGGCAACAGAGACGCAAACCAGATCGCCGCGTCAGGGAACGGTCCCAGTCTCCGTCCACTCGATCTCCATCCCCTCCACCTGTCCAACCCAAACCACCAACAAAAAAAGTCACCTCGTCCTACAAACCGCCTAAACCACAAGTATGCCGTCTATATTTTTTAAATGTTCTCTTTTTTTTCCTTTTTTACATTTTCATAGCTTGGGTGTTTCTGTGTGGAGTTTGCATGTTTGCCCCGAGTGCACACGAGTTCTCTGGCTTCCTCCCATAGTCCAAAAATATGCAGATTGGAAATTAGGTTAATTGGTCATTTTTAACCGACTGCAGGTGTTAGTGTGGGACTGAGTGAAGAAAATGGCAGAAAATACATAGATAGAGTTATAGATGGTCTGTGTAAAATCTTAATCTTTATCAGTTTGTACTGTTATGTACTGCGTAGTCAATATAAAACACATTTTGACAGATAGTTTGTCTGCCACATTATACAGTCATTGATATAGAATAATGCAACCTTATTCTTTAACTTCCTAAATATGAAACACTGATGTCACTGTGTGTGTTTGCATGTGTGTTATTTTCTTTAACAGCCAGAGGGAGAAGTAGACTCATCAGATCCAGAGGACCTGCATACTTTCAGCGAAAAGAGGGAATATTTCCAAAAGAAGGGTGAGCTGACAAAGTTAGTGATAATGCTTAATGTTTAAATGCTTTAATGTCTCTCCTCATTCCTTACATTCACTCTCCTCTGCTCATCTTAAGGCGCTAGGAGTAAAGGTAAAACCAAACCCCCGAAGCGGCAGTCGGTCCGTTCCAGCTCACCCAGAGAGCAGCCACATCCATCACCACCTTCACCTCCTCCCGCGACTTTACCTCCTCCAGTAACTTCACCTCCTCCACCACCTCCGCCTCCTCCACCAAAGCCTGATGGTAAATAAGAAAGGCTGTGTATGACCCGAAGTTGTTAGTCAAAGGATTTTTTTTCTCAAGGAAAGAAAAAACAAACTAATTGAAATAAAAAAAAAAAATAATTATATGCAGAGCTTGAAAAATAGTGTATTCTGTCTGCTTTCTTCTACAGTGACAGTTACCAGTGACCCTCCTGTCAAAATAGAACCTCCAAAACCATCACCTTCCAAGCCTCGGCCCCAGCCAACCTCAAACATCCGAGACATCATCAAAATGTTCAACAGCCGACCAACACCAGAGCCCGAACCCTTTGAGCCTATCAGGTCAGTTTTAGTGATTCTGGTTCTGCCTGTGAAACAGTCCTTCATTATCTTCCTTGTCATGCACTCTTTTTATTCTTTTCACAGACCCACTTCAAGGCCGTTTGTAAAGAGGGGGGACCCAAAACAGGAAGCTCTGGACAAACTCAAAAATGTAGCACCAGTTCCACCACAGGTCAGCAAAGTCTAAATAAAAAAAAAAAGACAAAATACTTAAAAATACTACTTTTACTTTTTTTATCATGGGTTATTGAGAGAAAAAAATAAATTGTAGTGTTATCAATTTACAATCAATTCTAATTTACAATCAAATCTACAACACAAATGTGCTGTGTAGATGAAGTAAATGAGTCTGAATATTTTCTGAAGCCACAGTGTAACGAGGGTTACACCTTCACTTTTTGCTCTCCTGACTGTGGACAGGAAAGACGTGTGCCACCTCCAGCACCACCCAAGCCTGTCCCGTCGTCCTCCAAAGGTCCCCGCTCCATCTCCAACAACATGAGGCAGAAGCAGCTCCCTCTGGAGGAACTGTTAAGTGTACAAGGCATTCCACAACCTCCGCCTGCTCCCCCTGAGTCCCCGCCACCTCCTCCAGAACCAGAATTCATCCTGCACGATATTCCCGAGCCACCCTCCATGGTTGCCCCATCTATCAGCGGTTGTTGCTGACATTTTTTTTTTGACATTCCATTTGCTAAAATATGAACAACAATAGAAAATGTTTTAATCAACAAGTGTGTGAAGCATTTGTTTATTGTTTAATTTTTAAAGATATGATGCCAGATGATGATGGAATTCAGTCCCAGCTCCATCGCTTTTCAGCAGGCGTCTACTTCTCCTACTCGAATATGTCGGGAAAACTGTTCATGCGGAAAGAAGTAAGAAATGAAGGCACAAAAACCACACAGGCCATTTATTACAAGACACTGATTCACTTGAAACTGAATGAAAAAAATGCACTCTGATATACAGTCAGTGCATCGTGGAAGTCAATAATACTTCACATGGGTTTTGAACACTGTATTGTTGTACTTGTCTAAAAATGAGTATAATTGATCTATTTTTAGGTTTTTTACCCCAAAGAGATATTCAATCAGCCGTACATCCTCAATCTGCTCTGTGAACAGGCAAGTGTGTTTACATTTGTAACAATTAGCTCCATATACAAACCCCATTTCCAGAAAAGTCGCGACATTTTGCAATTAAATCTTAGGTAACTATCTTTCTGCACATAATTGATACATAATTGATACACATAATTATGTCTTCTTCTTTGCATAAAACAATTTAGGTTGCATTCCTTGATGCGGCGGCAGACTGTGTTAAGTGTCAGTGATTTTCCAAAGTACGTTTGTGGACATGTCCATAACAGTGGCATGACATTTGCTTATGCAATACCTCCTCAGGATTCAATGTTAGTGGACATTAAGCAATTATTTCTGGCCTGGCCCTTAACATTTCTCCTGAATCCCTGAATCTTTTCACAGTATTATAATTTGCGGATGGTGCAAGACCTACATTTTTGCAGTTCTGTGCTGAGAAACATTATCTTTGAAGTTACTGTTAGTTTACTCACAAGGTTTGGCACAACCTGGTTTGGCACAAACCCATCCAGGTTTGCAAAGATTAAAGCCTTTGGTGCATGTCATGATACCCTCATTTTCTTTCCAGTAGAAGTACTTTTGTAACTTTTTAAGTTATTCTAACTGTCCCAACTTATTTAGAGTGTGTGTTGTTGTTTTTTAAGGATTGAAAAATAAATTTCGGTTTGGCAGTCAAAACCCTATAAATATTTTCCTCGTACGTCTAACGCTGAAGTGTATCCTAACTTTTCTGGAAATAGGATTTGCAGTGTAGATGTATGTGAACAACAGCTCTAACATTTTAACTGTGTGATGTTTTTCAGATCATGAGGGACACATACTCTGACAGCTGTATGAGGATTAGCAGAGAAGAGAGGAAGAAAATGAAGGATCTGCTCGGTGAGCGTTTTGTTGTTCTGATAGATCACTATGAAGAACAGAGTAAGATTACACTGCAGCTTTTAAAATGTGGGCAAAGGCTTTTGTTACACACTGAGATCAAGGCATGTCATTAAGATCACTCTTGATTAATTAAACCATTTTCCTCAAAAGAAAAGCTCTCCAACACTTCCTCTTACCTACATTATTCTGACTGCATTTACCAGCAAACTTCAATGTGGGAACAACAATCGGCACTATCGAGGATGACAACATGAAGAGAAGGATTGTCATTGCTGCTCGAGACAACTGGGAAAACTACTTTAGTCGATTGTTCCCCATAATGGTGAGCAGAACAAAACTGTCATTTTTTTCTATGTCAAGCATCTAAGTAACTGTGGTTTTGTAACGTTGGTGCAGCTTGACATGCAGTGTGAATTGGTGGGCAGAAAGGGGACTGAACAGCCTTTATAAAAAGATTCAGATTGAATCAATGTTCCTGACTTTTAACTAATCATATGTATGTTTTTGTTTTTTTTTTTAACGTGTACAGATGTCACAGGCGGACAGTGGAGACGCTCAGGTTCTGGGTGTGTCTCATCGTGGGATTCATCTCTTGAAGGTAGTCAGGGCGACCGGCATCAACTCCAAACATCTTCATCAGCTTAGAAGTTACAGGTAAACGTGCAGCTAAGGCAACATTTCATCTCTCATCTTGATGATGTTGTCACCGAATTTAACCTTAAATCTACACGACTTCTAGTTTTGCCGAGTTGCTGTCAGCTGACCTGCGGGATGTAGATAAAGTGGAAGTGGAGCTGAAGAATGAGAACCTGGTGCTGCGGTCCAACAGAGCTCCTCAGATCACTGCCATGATCCAATTATTCCTTCAGGAGCTCATCAAGGTGGTTCTGTCATCATAATCATCATTCATGTTGATGCTTTGGTTATTACATCCTCCAAAGATGTTACATTTTTGCCCGGGTTTGTCTGTTTGACCGTTTATGAGTAGTATAATTTAAAAAGTGAATGATAGATTGTGATGAAAATGTGTGACAACTTGGTTGTACTCACACTGTGGGAATCTGAGCAGATCTCTGACTGTTTTTTCTAGTTACTTAATCTTCCTGTACATGTTTCTCTATAGGACTCGGGTCATGTCGTTGCTCTGAAGAGTTTTTTGACAGATGACAAGAGTCTGCTCAGTTTCGACAGGGGTGACATCATCAAACTACTGCCAATGGAGGGACTTCAGGCAGGTTAGACCTTCATTTGTGGTTTTATGCTTAAATAGTCTCTATTTAAATGCATATCAACACCTTATTACCGTCACATAACCTTGTTTGCGTGTTTCATTAGGCTGGCGTTTTGGCTCCATGGGAGGACGCTCTGGTCTTTTCCCAGAACACCTCACTCAGCCATCTGCAGCGCCGGACTACCAAAGTCTACACCTTGAGCGAAAGGATAGTAGGAGGAAAAGCATGAGGAGCCCTAAACCTGCCAGTGCAGCCAAAGATATGTCTCCAGCAGACACACCGGCTCTCACCGGCGGTGCTGATTCAAATCGAAGCTCAGTTCAGGGATCTGTCAGTGATTTGGAGATCCTCTCCCCCATGACTAAATTTGCCATTAAATACTTTAGGTAGGAAAGCAAAATGCAAATTATTTTGTTGCTTCTTTTGGGTTAAAGTGACATGACATGTTTAATTCTTGTGTCACAGAGTGGGGACTACGTCTCTGCCAGCCAGTGGGAGAAACTTTGCAGAGGCTGTTCAACACACAGAGGTAAGATGATACGATCGCTCAATTCCCATGTTGTGTCATAAATTTTTTTTTGTGCATGAACAAATCCATCTATGTATATAATTAGCCTTTGACTGTCTGTCTAAAACACTAGAATCACTAGTTCACTACAGTATATGCTTTATAGGAAGAATTACTGTTATCTGCAGCAATCTGATCACAGTAAATGCACTACAAAATTGTGCTGCAATTGTAGTTTTGCCAAAACTAAGAATGTTGATTATATAATTTAAATAATCTTCTCACCATCAGTTGCTACTATCATATCATTTATCATGTAAGTTCAGACCATGGTTTCCTTCTAGTTTCAAATGAAATACTATTTGTGTCAAACTGATACTACCCCCCCCCCACTATAAATAATAACACAAATTAAAGCTGCAAGCAGCATTGTGTGAAAATCTCAAATATAGCTGTGTTTCCCTCTGATGATGTCATGACTTTGTTTCAAAGAAGGTTCATAACAGTATTTTTGAATTACAAAATACGTGACATTGGAGTTTTTTTTGATACAAAAGAAGATATTTTCATCATCTCTATCAGTATTTCTGATACATGTATCAGAAATACTGCCTGTCCCACAGTAATATTTAGAGCTAAAATATACTTCTACAGTTGGGTTAAAAATCTTAAATCCATTCAGCATAAAATGTACTCAAATGTGTTTAGATTAATTATAAAAAGAATGTAAAAGCAGGCGTAGACCTTTCAACAGTGGTGGAACTCAACCTGCCACCTTTTAGACTGAACCATCTTATGGTTGTGAATGAAGCCAACACGCCACCAATTCTTGATGTTTTTGGGACTTTTCATCTCCTTTCACTCTTCACGTTGGATGTTGAACTTTAAAAACTCTGAGTAAGGTCATCAGGACAAGTAGACCAGTCCATCAGAAGATGACTTGTATCTCTGAGGTTATATGTTCTAATCTTACAATTAAGTGAGGTTCGCCCATTTTTAAAAAACTAGGTCTGAGGTTGTGAGTTCAAATCCCATTATGATGTTTTTTTTAGTTCAAGATTCGGTGTAAGCAAGCTCTAAAAAATCCTGAGCAGGTAGCTGAGTTGATAAGAACAGACGAGTTTGTTTATTTATGAAACATGCAATTCACCAAGATGGATGTCAAATTCAAAATGGCCAACATCCTGTTGCATTGAGGCCATGGTCACATAATAATTACTGTAATTTTCAACAGTTCATTGGAACAGAATTTTTATCTTTTGCTGAATAGAGCCTTTCACAAACCAGGTCTGCTTTTATAGCTGCCTTCTTTTTAATTTAAAGCCTGTTCTCCAAAAAAGCTTGTAAATGCACTAAATGATTCTTGGTGTTTTAATCAGGAATGTGGTTCAATAGAAGACTTAACACACAAAACTTGTTAGGCACCTCGCTGAAATGTAAGAACTGTATAGACTCATATGCCTAAAGATTGTATTCAAAGCCTAAAGAAAAAAATAAACTCCATATAACCTGTGTGTGTTAATTCACTGCCATTAAATAATTTAGTTCCATTCCATTCATTACTACAGACAACTGTCAAACTCACCACACTGAAGGCATCAGGATACCTTTGTTTTATTAATGAAGCCTTGCTTTGGAATTTTCCAAGATCCTTACTTGTGTTCAAAGTGGAAACTCATTTAAATAACTGTTTTCTTTTTATTCAGGTTCCCATACAGGAGTCCCTCATTCTCTACAGTGATCCTGAAATCAACGAATTATCTGTCCAGTGCTTCATGAGTGAGTGTTTCCACATTTTCCATGCTAATATACACTACACTGAGGCCACTGTTTTTGTTCATACTTCCATTTATTTGTCCTTCCAGATGTGATGCAGTTAATGGGCGACATACCACTGAAGAAGAATAGAACCCAGGCGGATTGTCTGCGCTATATCTTACTGGTCAGTCTACATTCAAAGTGTGCATTTGCAAAACAAAATATGTCTTACAGACGTTGACTTTGGGGTTTAAAGAGACTTTCTGTGATCTGTTCAGCTCGGGAAGGAGAAGGAGCTGCTGAGAGATGAAATCTACTGCCAGGTCATCAAGCAAACCACTCTTAACCCAAACCAGTGAGTCTGTGGTATTTGTTGAATTTCTGAAAACACTAAGAAGTACATGTTAATATGACAGGAATAGATAAAATCTCCTTCAGGGATTATTTTACTTCTTATGTGGACGTGTAAAAAATTTTTTAAAGTAAACTGTAAATGCATCGACTTGGATTTAATATATTTAATATAGCAGAATGTGTGGGAAAAAAACATTAGAAAGTCATGCTCTGCTATATATTAATTTTTTTGAACCTTCTGTTGAGAGTCTGGCACTGCAATAATGGTGAAAAGAAAAATTGTTTTATAAACTATATTTGAGGTCATTGATTATATTTTTAACTTCTCGTGACAAATACCAAGTTACAACAATGCTGTAAAAAAAACAGCTAGAGCAATAATCAATCAGTATTTTTGACCCGGAATGATCCTCTCATGATTTGTTACATTTTATTTATGTCTGTTCTCTCTACAGTTCCAGGTGTAAAGTGGGTTGGTTGCTGCTCAGTGTGATAACCGGGTTCTTCTCCTGCTCTGATATGCTGCAGCCATACGTCACACAGCAGCTGCACAACATTTCTCAGGACGATGACCATTCACACCAAGGCAGGAGACACACAATAATACAAAAAAGTCATTTTACACTTAAAGTGTGAGTTAAGTGTTTAAAGAGTCCATGTCGCCCTCAGAGCTGGCAGCTGTGTGCCAGGATAACCTTGACCGATCTATCAATTTTGGCTGCCGTCGTAACATCCCCTCTGTAATTGAGATGGAAGCCATTCTGGTTAGTTAACTTATACGCAATAACACATATGAAAGCAAATCTTCCATTACATCATGATCTGCAAGAGCCATGAGAGTGTGTTGTGATTTTACAGGCGGGCAAAACACTCCGACACATTCCCATCAAACTACCAGGAGGAGTAGATTTACCCATTAGGATGCACATCTTCAGTGTAAGTGTTTATTTTATGCCGACTTAGAACGGTCATTTTGTTTTATAATTACTACAACTGTGCATGATTAAAGTTGTTTTTACTCTTCCTTTAGATGACAGCTGATGTTCTTAAAGAGATCTGTCAGGAAATGGGTATTACAAACATCTCAGAAATTAGAGACTTCACCATCCTCTCCCATAGACTTAAAGGTAAGACAGTCAGATTGCTACACGTATACACAAGTGACAAAGTAAGTAATATGTGGTTTCTATACAGTTTGTTTCACGGGCAGGTTCAGTCTCTTTTTCACTTTAACAAAGCAAAATATAAATCAAGTTTTCCAATATTATTCCAAGTGGGAACAGTTGCATTTGCTCAAGTTAAGGCGAAAATGTAGCAAATTTGATGCATTTTAAAATTAAACGTACAAATCTGGATGTAGCTTAATTCCACTTCACTATTCTCCACTCCTGTCAGATGGGATTGTGCGTCCCCTTCATGCTCAGGAATATCTGTTCGACTTTCTGCTGGATGAAGACTCGATCTTCCTGTCCCTGAGGAGAGTCTTGTGGAGAAACACTCTGTCCTTCAAAAGTGACCTCTATATTGAGTTTCACTACCAGCAGGTGATAATTCCACAGCAGCTGAGAATATTATATCATAATTGGCCCAGTTTCCACCTCACTTAAAGTAAAATTTGTGTGTGTTTGTGCACATGTAGCTCCTGGGCGACTACCTGAGTGGATGCATGTTACTTCCTCCTGCTGCAGGTGGTTCCTCGTTAGTCAAGTACACAGCGAAGCTTTCAGCTCTGCAGCATTTGGCTCGGAGACGAGCAAGTCAGCCGTCACTGTGAGTCACACATAATGATCTCCGCCTCAGTAAATCAAAGGCTGACTATGGACAGAAGCTTTGGACAGGTACTGCACGTACTGTATCTAAACCATGGTCACACCACTGCTACTACTGACACTGTAGTTAGCCATAGTCAAATGGACCTGCTTGAGTTAAGTTGAAGACGTTTGACCTGACCCAATTTCAGGTCAAACATCAGAGTGTTTTATTTCTGTAGTGAAACACCAGTTCCTGCTGCTTATTGGCTATTATATACAGATATAATGAGCTATCAGTCAATATATTAAATGCAAAAAATGCAATATTTAATCAGTACAAACAGTAGCTGTCCATGTACTGTACAGCCTGTTCTAAATATTGAAACTATGTGGTTGCATTTCCTTTTAAGGTCAGATATGAAGGAGTACCTGCCGTCACAGGAGCGACTCAGCAGAAGAGCTGAAGAGATCCATCAGTTGTGTCTGGGTCAAGTAGCTGCCATGCAGTCTCTCAGTCCTCAAGATGCCAAAATACAATTCATTGGTGATTACTTTTATTTATCTCTCTCCTATTATTGTCTCCTCTTCACATCATGACTGACAACAGCTGTGTTTGCTTGAACCTTCTAATTTTCAGAGGTAATGAGCAGCCTGCCTCTGTTTGGCTCCACCACTTTCTTGGCCCAAAAGGTCAGCCAGCGTGGCTGTCCCGCTCCCTGTGTGGTCAGCATCAGCCAGGAGGGTGCACTCTTTCTTGACCCAAAAACACAGGTACATTTAGCAGCCACAGCACAAACAGTGGACCAGGGTGACCATATACACTCTGGTTTCATCCAGTTCACTTTCTGACAGTTACTGCTGGTTTCATCCTTGTCATACACTTAACACCCATTGAATTTTTTTTTTTTCCCCTCGGCAGGAACGAGTCTTTATGATTCCACTGGCAGATGTTCAGCACCTGCGCACCATCCCTCCCAAGAAACAAGGCAAAATGTCATCAGTCAACATCAGTCATGGAAATCTAGCTCGATCCAAAACACTCACCATTCATCTCAAAGAGGTAAGACTTATAATTAATACATTCAATCATAAAACATCAGTACAACTATTTGATGTTACATTTCTCCTAAATGGAAATAATTTAACCTAAATCTCACTGTGCCATTAAACAGAGCTCTCAAAAAATGAGTTAAAGATAATTATAAGTAAATTCTCTTTGGGGTCTGAGAAACCCCAGCAGGTTAAATAAATTAATAAAAATATTTCACATTTAAAGGCATTGACACAACCTTCTCAAGTACCATCCCTTAAATCCAAAGTGATGTGTGCACAGCATAATGTACATCTAATTTAATAATATAACAACACAGCAAAAGAAAATGTCATTTAAATCTTATTCCTATTAGTTTTAGGATCATTGTAAATATTATTCTGTTATCTCTGTTTCAGGCCAAGGAATTGTGCCACACTCTGGCTCTGATAATCGAAGAGGTGATTGCACCATCAGTTAACAGTTCCATTTCAAATCCCCAATAGACACAGACACAGCAAACTCTCCGACATATTTTGTACACTCCATACTCTTGCATTCGTTTTCTTGTCGACTTATATTAACTTTAAACCTTACCACTGTTTAATATATGCTATTTAAACTGACACAAAACAGCTTTGTGTTAATCCTTGAGTTGTGTCATTGCTGACAATGACATGGATAGAAACAAATCTATGCACACATAATGCTGTTCTTTTAATTTTTAATTCTTTTTGAGAGCAAATGAAACAGAACACGTAAGACTGGGAGGGATTGGGGTAGTTTTCCAGCTAAAATGATATTAATGCTGTAAATTGTATGCAACTTTTGTGCTTTATGATTCAGTGAATCCATTGTTGAAATGTCAACTTTGTTTATAATTATTGGTAATTGTTTTAATATGTTGGAATATACAGTAGGCAAATAATTTATGAGTATTAAAGAAAAGTGTTGATTCAGTTGATTCAGATTTAATATTCATGCAAAAAATAAGTGAAAAGTGGTGTGTCCATTTTTGTGAATAAATACCTTCCTTCACTAAACATGATGAGATAATGCTGTTAGTCAAAAGACATCAAGCTTACAACAATTCATAGCATGATTTGTAGTGTAGTAAGACTAATAGGGGTGGGAATCACAGGGTACCTCATGATACGTAATCCACAATACCAATAATATCACAATACGATTCTGTGATAATTATATTGGAAGATAACCATATACTGATACATCACGTTATCTGTTAAACTGGAGAAAACAAAACGTCCGTGAAAAGTTCAAAGTACAGAATTTTTCTCTTTATTCACAACATAGAGAACAAAGTGCATAAAGTCTATGTGTTGAACGTGGATGGGGCATCTCTTTACATAGCTTTCCCTGCCATTATCTCGCTGTAAACTCCCTGTTCTTCGGCGTTAAATTCCACCCAAGTTCCCCTCGTTCATTTGGGCAGAGAAGACATTAAGTAGCGATGCCCAGAAAGTAAAAGCGGCAGGGACTGTAAACTTTAGAGCGCTTTAATTTTTTAATTAAAATATCAAGATTTGCCCTAGGGTATTGATTTCGCATTGCACAAAAATAGTTAGACACATCCTTGAAAACCAAGCTGTTACTTTGTTGGACAGTGCTGCTTTTGTATTTACATGCTGTAAACTGTTTGATTGCCCATTGATTTCCAATAAGCAGCAGAGTTGTTTAATACTTGGTATCTCTTTAATGATAATCATAATAGTCAGAAACACAACAAAATCGAAGTACAGGGTCTAAGTGGGACAAATTAAAATGGAACCAGGCAATTATAATATTAACATATCTACATTTAATACAGTTTCTTAAGCTCTAGGATTTCTTAAGAAAAAAAAAAACAATACCTATTTTGTAAGGAAATAAAATCTGAGATACACAAGCAAATTATTTACAGTGCCTGCACCCAACACAAGCCACAGACAGGCCTCTCATCATTGACACGCATTCAACAGAAAAACCTGTAAACTAACGGGATGAAACAGAAATGGTGTTAACAGAGAATGCCAGCAGCCAGTGTGCACGAAAGTTGGACTGAGGTATGGATACGATGGTCGTCACTCTTCCAGCATTTTAAATAGAGGTTTGTACAGTGATGCTAGTGAACCTCAAACCCTTGTAAGAGGACATAATAAAAGCATATGACTGATTTACATGAGCAGGAACAACCATTTTCTCTATTAACTGTGACACTGAGGGGAGAAGGTGCATAAACTTGACAGCAAAAAAGGTGATGGAAGTGACAACCACCCTCTTGTTTTTGCAAAAGGAAAAAGAAAATTCACCTCATGCTTGATGTAAGCGTCCACACTGACCTTCCAGGCAAACTAAAGGGGCAAAACACAAAGCTTTTTTTTTCTTTAAATGACACAGACAGCACAAACCATTCTGCAAACATTTCAACATTATTCAATAATCATCCAGCAATGTTTTTTCTATGCAGCAGTCCCTGTCATTCATTTTCTATACCCATTTCAAGGCTATTTTTTGTGAAAATCTCACATCGTTTGTAGGTCAAACCTCAAGAGTGAATTGTGCATACATTCAGATTATTTTAATTGTCTGTAATGGGGTGTGATTGATATGCAAAGGGAGGAAAAACAATATAGTTTTAGTCTTACAGTATGGTGGCATGATTTGGTCATTTTGAAGTGCCAACATTCATGTTAAAATGATCGACAAACTTGTTGACTATATTTATAATTGTGTCAGTGTGTAAAACTAGCAAACAGACTAGTCACCCTTGCTGAGAATAGTGTTTGGGCATTTTGTTCCACTTCAGCAAACATACATTACGAAGTGGTCAAATGCTCCTAGTTTTTAAAAAAAAAATTACTATGGAATACCGGAGTGAACACCAAATTAAAGGCCAATGTTTCCATGAATTTTCCTTCAATTCTACCACCATTTGTTATAAATATTGGTGGAATCTGTGAAACACTGGTGTGCAATGCTGATGCTTTCCAAAGATTGTGGCACTCAGAGAAAAGGAGACAGATATAGAGGGCAAGCCAGAAGAGACCTGAGAACATGGCCCCTTGTTAAGTAAAGAGAAGAGTCAGGCCTTGAATACTAGAAACAGCATGGCAGAGAGGAAGATGTTACCTAAATGTAGAAAAAACGTGTATGAATAAGGGCATTAAAGGGAGCAGCAGGCCATGAACACTGAGCCTCAGAGAGTGGGAGCTGGATGTTTTACAGCAAAGATAAAATGTGGGGAGGAGAAGCAGACCAAGACACATGACTGCCCTTCGGGAGTCCATGGTGTGGCTTTACCCACTTGTGTAAAGTACATATCGAGACAAGGGGTGATCTGTTCTCTATAGTCTTGAGTTGTCCAGGTGTTGTGTTGAATAATGGGGTATTTTGGAGTAAAAGGGGGTGAGCATTCCCTCAGTAGTCCTCCACCCAGCCGTTCTCCTGGATAAAGGCATCAATGACTTCCTTCATAGCCAGGTTTGGGATCAGCTGGTCCTGGGTCAGAGGACTCCTGGTAACAGGGTCAAAATGACCCACCCGCTGTTGGAGATTCATATTCAAAATAGAGTTCATGGAAATAAGAAACATCTTACATTTGAGAATAATCATAAAATATAATAATATGTTGTCTTTGGTTTGACTTAATAGAAAAAGAGGGTTTTTGGTGAATACTTAACCTCCATGAGGGTCTCAAAGTAAAATATTTAGACAACATCCAAATTTCAACATAAACAGTGATACATTTTGACACCAAATCTTAAGCTGTAGTTCATAAATGTGCTGAAAATGTGTTATTTTATTCTGCCTCTGTTTGGTCTTAATGAACAGAAATAATATAACATCATATAACAGTGTGATAAATTAGAAAAGGCGGACCATGACTGTATTGACCATTTTGATAAATATTGTTATAATTAATTATTATATGAGATTTAATTGAACTGAAGAATCTAGACAATAAATTCATTAGTCATAAGAACAAGTACTCAACCCAAAAATTACCTGTAGGTGCTCTTCAATGTCCTTGCGGTCATAGGTGATGCCACTGGGTGTGATGCAAGGCTCCCTCATCAGCTCAAAACTGATCTTCCCACAGAGGTAATCTGGAATCTCCCGCTTCTGAGCAGACAACAAACACAGCAAGAGTCACAATAATGTGAGGTTAAAAGATGCATTGTGTATCGTGTATTTTCCTTAGTTACACTTTTTGAGTGCTACCTTGCAATCATTTCCACATTAATGTCTTCTTTTTTTTTTTTTAAGAAAAACCAGCCAGCCTAAGTTTAGATTAAACACTGCATGAAAGCAGCAATGCTCACACTAAAAATATCATCAAATTGTTCAAGGTACTATATTAAAATAATGTTTTCTTTCATCAGGATGAACTGAACTGGCCTTTAACACATAAAGAAGAGGGAAAAGTCCTGCAGGCAGTCAGTTACATGACAACTACCACATTCAAGTGAACAACCATCTATATGATGGTTACTTAATTTCTACATGCATGAGCAAATAAACAGTGTCAGTTACCATGGTAACAACTCGGGCTGGAAATAACATGCACAGTAATGATCTATTAGTAGATGTATTCATCTTCATGAATAGCGTAAGAGGTAAACATACAACAGGAATAAAGCAGAGAGAAGTCACTCACACAGAGCAATAAAAAAAATACACCTACACATATTATGCACACATTTGAAAGCGTGTGTCTATTTCAGTTGTTGCTATGTCAACGATCATACATTATAATGAGAAGTAGGAATATACTTAAGCAGAGATGCATTTGTGTGGTTTGTTGTGACCAGAACCTGCCATGTCTATTTGACACACTCCATCTACAACCTTGTGATTGACCTGTGGCTCATCCAGCCTTTTGCACAATGCAATGATAGGGAAACCTGTGGTCGTCTCACTAAAGGGATGGGTGAGTCGTGCAGTGAATGAATGAGGAAGTGAATGATTAAAATGTCATACATACTTTTCTTTTCTCATCCACTTGGGAGAAGAGCTCGTCCATGTCCATTAGGTACTTGTCCTGTGTATGATACATTTCAAAATGTTAATAAAGTTAACACACATTAAGACATATCAATGGATATTCTATTTTCTATTAAAATATATAATTAACATAGGTGTTTATTAAATGCATCACTCCAATCAAATCAGTCCAATATGGAAAAGCTTACATGTTTTGATGCAATCTTGGCAGTTTCACCCTCATTTTGATTGTCATCCTGCTTTTCTTTGCACTCTTCAAGTTCTCTGCAAAATCATGAAGTGAGGAAAATGTCAGCTGTTTATGTCATAGCAGATTTTTCTTTTAAAGACCATGCTGTATATGTGACTGCTCCTCTGCTTCCCAGTCTCACCTTTCCTTCTCAGCCAGTATGAGTTTGGTCAAATAAGCATGCAACTCGTTCTCTTGGTTAATGCGCTTCTCCTCAATGCTGTTCCAGCGTTTCTTCTTGGCAATGCGCAAGGCACTGGGGATGTCGTCTCCGAAATTCAGCCTCTGCTCCTTTGCTAGATTATATGCTGTCAAAGCAAGACATTATTACAGAAACTCAACAATGGATTGCGTTATAAAATGTTAATGTACAAAATGTCCTACAGAACGCTAATACTACAGCCCTGCGTCTTTGATTTTAAGAGCAGCTAAGCAGCAAATTAAATTATTACCATCAACACTAACCTGAAAAGATTTCAACATTTCAACAAGCCTCTATTATACTACCACAACGCATAAAAAGGCTTCACAGCCATTTATTAAAGGGTATTACCTTTCTGCAGATTACCAATGGCTTCATCATAGTTCTCCAGCTCCAGGTGACACTGGCCCAAGAAGAAGTGGGCCTTGACTGACTGGCTATCCAGCTCCAGAGCATGCTTACAATCTGCCAGAGCTTTGTCATGCTGCTGCAGCTTCACATGGCAGAGAGCCCTGTTGGTGTAGTACACTGCCACAGATGGATTACGGTTCTGGGAGAGGGGGCACACCAGATTAAACACGTGCATGGTTACAATTACAGCCCCGTAGGCAAGATTTCACATGTACACTCAGGGAAAACTATCAGACACAAGAAGAATACAATTATTTTGTAATCCTATCAATGGTATTATTTTTTTTACAGGGACAGGTTACTCACAATAGCTTTGCTATAGCATGTAGCAGCCTCCTGGTACTTGCGACAAAGGAACAGCCGGTTCCCCTGCTCTTTCAGCTCCTGTGCGGTTGAACTCTTCTCCGGGCTGCCGGCCATTTTCTCCGCCGGCTCCGCGGGGCCCGCCTCGCCCTGCTTCCCTATCCTGTTCCCCGTCTCTTCGGCTGGCTAACTGACAGGTTCAAGAATGCCCTGTCCCTCCCGGATGGAACACACTAGACCAGAGACAGAGTCCATGTACAATGATGCCCGGGTTCACTTGCATGCATTTGCTGCAATGCAACTGCAATGCGCGTCGGCTGCGAATCCGGCGCGGTTCTCGTTACCACGCAAATGAGCATCAGATTAATTCGCTGACTGTGCACAATGCTGTAAAATACAGCGAGGTGTCCAGACTGCCATCACTTTAACTATTCATGTGACTGACATCAGCTGTTTCGGCACAGGCAGCACAGCTACACACACGATCCCTGCTGTTACAAAAGCATTTTATACAAAGCTACACAAACGCGGCAATAGCCATAAGCTGCAAACATGCAAAGTCATAAATACCGTTCGACCCCAGAAAGTTGAAAACATCACTAACTTTACTTGGCAGCAATCAAGAGGGTGGTACTCAGACATTAGCCATTTAGCTGAGCGAGCGTAGCTTTAAGCTATGTTGTCGATAAACGCATCGCCAGAGTGCTCTCTATAAAGGGGTTTATGTCGATTCTTTGGTCAAATATATATGAACGTGACTAACAGTTCATTTGATTACGTATATGAACAAGCTGCTAACAAGTCTATGAATACATTTACGTTTAAATCAAAGCCGCAATAACCTCGGAAAACACAAAGTGGCTATTGCTAATTTAGCTTGTTTGCTAAATAGCCTAAAAATCGTCTTTAATTTCAACCATTTGACATAAAGGCTCGTGTCTGTGACGCGTGGTTTTCAGTGCTTACCTTTTAGATGTGCTGTTACATACAGGTGAAAATTAATTTGAAATACTTGGATGTGAAATCTAGGCCGATTATTTTCTCCCTTTCATGACAGATTGTTGTTATGCTGACGTCAAGTGCTTATGCGACGCCTACGGAAGCCGAAAGGACGCGTTTTTTCCTCGGTTATGTGAAACGACACACATGATTTGAATTCATGCCAACGTGGAACACTCTTAAAATGCTATGTCTCTTTATAGAAATAAAACAACATAAAAAAGAACACACAGGCTCAAATACTCTATGCCTCAGGACAAAGTTAATGTCTTGCTTTTCTTTTATTGCTCTTTTATGTTGCACTAATAAAGACATTGATTTATGATATTTTTTGTGTTTTTATTTATTTCTTTCTGTGTCTGATTTTGGATTAGAATGTTCTGGTGTTATCTTGTTTTTATTGTAAAGGTGGATCAGTATGCTGCACTCACGTTGAAGCCCTTGCAGAATTTGCCGAACAGAAAATAACAACCACCAGATGGCGCTCTCTAATCAAAGTTTGTTCAAACCTCAAAAAAAAAGAGAGACACAAGTGCAAATAATCACTGCTCACAAACTAGATAGATAGATAGATAGATAGATAGATAGATAGATAGATAGATAGATAGATAGATAGATAGATAGATAGATAGATAGATAGATAGATCTTTTTGAGGAATGGTGAAAATTACTATTGCAATAATCATAAAAATTAAACATTTTGAGACTTTTATCCCTGTAATGAACTGAGACCTATTTATTTTTTATTTCACTGATAAGATTTTTGGCCTGATAATCTGTGACAATAATAGTCCCTTATTCAGAGGGAGGCCTGTTCAGAGAAACATCAGATTATGATCAAGAATTTGGAATAGATTAACAGAGCCATCCCACCCACAGAGAAATCCAGCCCCATGTGGATAAATCCATAGATGACCCCGAGGCCTTTAGTAAAAACATTCAAGTTTAGATGTGGAGGAATTAGTGAGGCTGTGACAGTGGACAGGGTCACATTCATCCCAGCTTGTTGGGCCTCTGAGAAGGCCCCACTCAGTGATCAACATGTGAAGATTAGGGAACATCCCCAGAGCAAACACTGATAAATGAATGAAGGGGCTTCTGAGCTGCAGATCACCAGTACTGTGTGTCCCCAGCTGTGTTTACCTATTTCCACTAGTCTGGTCCTCTGATCCTCTTTAGAACAGCCAACCACCCAACCAGTCCCTGTCTTATTCTTGTGAAAGAGGGCATTTTGACCAGAGACACTCACTACTGAGGACATAGGCCAGACAAAAATAAGGATAAGCTTATAGTAACACATAAAAAATTAAAAGAAAAAAAACAATAATTACATTCTTGCAAACACTTATTAAAAGCCCAGTGTGTAATATGTTGGTACAATTATTTTCATTTAGCAGGAATAGATTTTTATTACCACTTAAATGTATAAAATGTTGTCCATTCTCCAGAGAAGCTGCCATGAAAGACCATGAGTATATTTTTAATGGAAAAAAAACCAACATAGCCATAGCTTCTCCTATACAGTATATGCTCATAAGGAAATTTAAGGTAAGGGATATTTAGCTGCAACATCCACCTTTACCAGTAGATGTTGGTAAATCCTAAATTTGTACCTTTAAATCTACCTTTTTAGGACTAAATTAGAAAATCTTCATAATCCCAGTGGAGCAATTTTCAGTCACATGACACATATAAAGCACAAATAGATGTAAACATATTCATAAAAACATAAATACAGTGGACGTCATCACAAAAAAAGATGTTGTTTTCCCATTTTTAAAAATCATGATAATGATGTTTAAAATTCCCATGGGTGATGGTGCAAATAGTCTGCAAAATTAAAGCTGAGAAATAAACAACTATGCATGTTAGATTTTAGATAATTGTTAATTCCACATTTTGCTCAAGAAAAACACATTATAATATGTCTACTTAGATTATCATATCTGTTCATCACCATACTGACTTCAACAAAATTCATACATAAAAAAAAATTATGAACTATAAATAACTATTTGTTATTTATAATACAAAGTGGTCCAACAAAACTTTGTGTGAGGAATTCTGAAAGAATGTGGTTTGATGAGCCCGTTGGTTACATTTAAACTTCCTCTCCCTCTTTCACCAGATCTCCGCCCACCCCTCCTGCCCAGCATCCCAACCGTTATCCTCCGTTATCCCCCATCAAATCCAACTGCTGCCTGCTGCACCAGCTGGCTGAGCTTCCAGTCACCTTGGCAACAAGACCAGGAAGTTGCCCAGCTCCTCTGGCACAGCTGAAAAGCTGCCACTTCCTGATTGATTCGGGTCTTTCTTTCTGTCTGTGTAGTCGTTTTCCCATTTGGCAGTGGTCTCCACTATTCAGCACCAAAGACCCTGGAAAGTGAAAAAGGGTGGACACACTCCCCTCAGCATTAAGGAATACCTTGGGTTCAAATGGGTGAAACAAAAGCAGTATTTATCCACAGTGGTGGGTATTTGTTTGGAGGGTTTGGACATTTTTAAAGAAGGGGGAAAGACTCATAGACTCTGAATGCAACATGAACAAAAAAGTTAAAGAAATGTTCTTCTATTTAAACTGTTGTAAAGAAGTGGTGTTAAAAGGACCTGTACACCTACCTACATTTACACACTCTGAAGTTAACCATCTCACTGTGACAACATAGAAAACTGCACACACATGCCAAGCTGTCACTCATAATCTCCCCCCTTTCCATGGACTTGCTCACGCCTATAATCTACTCTTGTTCCAGAAAAAAAATGCAAACTTAAATGTCCATCATGATTTCTCCTCTCTGCCACATTCAAGGGCCATCCAGTTGGCTCTGCATTCATGAATTTATTCTACTAAAAAATCAACATGCAACTGGTCTTTACTTTTGTTCTAACAATTAACATTGCAAAAATAAACCACTTCCACAGTTTTCCAAGTTTTTCATTATTCACATGAATGCGACAGGTTTATATCCACAGAATAGAAATACAGACTTTTGTTGTCTAAATGGAACCAGTTTCCTGAACTGAATCTTCAGGATTGCACTGTGCACAGGATGCATATAAACTATTTTCCTTTATGTTGATGTGTGTCTAACTTTGTTCAGAAAATTAGGAGAAATTTCAGCAAGGTCCATCCAAAGATGAAGACGGTTACATGTAAAAGTTGGAGGTGAATGCATGTTACGGTGTGAAAAATCATTTATTTTACAAGTGGCCAAAAATGTATATATATTTTTTAAAAAAAGTTGTGAATTTCTGTGTAGAAGCAGAAATGACTCAAAACAATACAATATTAGAGTAATTAGGTGTAAGAATGTTTTTTCAGCTGGAAACTTCTCTGTAGATATCCTTTCATCAGTGATGCTTGACAATAACAGAGGCTATATTGCAATACTGTTGTCCCATCTAGAAGAACATGAATAAAAGGTTTAAAAATGTAATACAGATCTGTTTGCACTCGTTATGAATTGATGCTGCATCTGCTGCACACTCAGGTCTTTCAGGTTATATATTACTGTTCAGTAGAACTGTTTTCTGGCATTTTCGTATCATCAGTAGGAGTTTGATGATCACTTATACTAGTGAACAAATGACTGTGTAAATTTGCTTTATGTGCACATGGCTCAACTCTGGTTGCTAAAGGGGGATTCTTGTTTAAGAGTTAAATGAGGGATATCCTGATGCTAACCTAAAGGCAAGTAGAGAGAAAAGGCAGAGATACCCAAGAGGTCAAAGATCACCCCCACACCTCTGCAATCCCAATTAAGCTTCCTGACAAAAAGGAAGGGGTGGAATAACTCATCGTTAAAGGATGCATCCTTGTTCTTTATTTGGATCTTGCACACAGATACACAAAAATGAAGCAAACAAAATGTGGACAGTTAAATATTGACTGGCGGATTAATGGTTTTGAAATGCAAAATAAAGTTAAAGCCGTTTATCATAAGATTTTAGGAGATGATATAATGATCAGCAAAGGCTAAAATGGTGCATTGAGTTATTTTTGGACAGAATGTAATTGTGATGATTCAGACATTTGTGATATAACAAAAAAATAGAACAATTACAATAATTTCAAATATCAGTTTATAAATTAGAAAATTTTCAGGCCTACAGAGTACAACATGTTCATCTCAGACTGGATTCAAATGACAGAACAATTTTCTCAACACCTGTTTGACAACTAAGAGGAGCTTGAGTAAACTAAAGTCACTGAGTTTGTTTTCAAAACTTGCAGTGTTAGTCTAGAAATCCTTTACACCCTGGGGGGTTAACAGCACTCTGGCTGAGACACCCCCACCTCCCAAAACACACACAGGCCCATCGATTGATGTGTGACGGCTGGGGGTGGAGGTGGCTGCTGAGTAGCTTGTGTAAGTGGAGGAGGAGAAGTTTTACAATGGGATTTTTGGAGGGAAATCAAAACTCCTGCGTCGGACCAATTCAGAGATTCGGAGGGAAACTTCTCATTCACTCATTCACCAATTAATTTCCACTTATAAAAGAGAGTTAACCATTACTACGACTGACAAGTTACTCCAGATGGAAACCAGTTGTTCACTGTATTGAGTGTAGGCCGCATAATAGATGACTGAGTTTTACTTATAATTACAATGAGCTTTGTTTTAGTTGTACCATGTCACATTATCAATTCAAAAGCACTTGTTCTGGTAAAACTCTTGCACTTTGCCAGCAATGACTGATCTGTGTGTTTTTCACTGGAAACAAATCAATGGGGATCTTCACAGGAGAGAACTGAACCAGCAGGGGCACCAAGAAGTGACTTTCCCTCCATGGATGCCGATGCCCCATCCCCCTGTCCTCACTGCTGCTCCCCCAACAACTCCTCGGATGTCCCCGCAGGTCATGCTCTCTAGGGTCACCACCCCCCTCCTGCCCTCCCTCTGTTCCCCCAGCACAAGCTACAGGCTAATTGTGTGTGTGTGTGTGTGTGTGTTGGCCAGACAGAGGTTTGTTTCAGCTGTAATGACAGTCCATAACAATTCAGACATAACGGGAATGATGGTACACGGAAAATCACTCTTCAGCA